>JAAVUD010000267.1:0-106593 GCA_014898915.1 Fusarium chlamydosporum | reverse complement strand
AATCGTTGGACGGCGGCAGAGAGGGGGAGGGAAAAGGGCTGGAATAGCTGAATGTGGTGTGGGTGGGATGGGGATGGGAATTCAAACAAGCCGAGCCTGAGAAAGCTCGGAGTCAGGTCAAAAGAATAAAAAGGGTAGACAAGCCACAAGTCGGAAAGACCGTCGTGGAAGGATACTTAACAGAGCGCAGTCTGGTTAAGGCTTGAGACGGATGGCAAGCTTGGGAGGCAAATCTGAACGGTGGCAGTGGGCAGAGGAAAGAGGAAGGCATTCAGAGCCTCCACCAGCACCAGCAAGAGTTTTGGGTACGGTCCAGTACAACCTGCCCTCCAGGCCCAGACAGAGCAGAGCCAGCCAGGGCACCCGAGTCCCGGTGCGTAGCGGCGGCATCGCAAGGCGGCGAAAGGAAGGGTTGAGCGAGGATTTGCCAGGTTGGGACGAGGATGCGAGAACTAGAAGGTCAGATCGTGTGCCCATTGCTCCGATTTCCAAGTCACTGGAGAAGCATAGCGATCAGAGACCATCGGACCCAGAAAAAAAACCAAAAGCAGGGACCCCTTCTAACGGGCTTGAGTAGCGCTGCACTTTGGGTGTGAGTGTGCTATAAGGAAACACCCTTTTTAGTAGAACACGCCAACCTACTCTTGCTTCTTGCGCGAGACGACGAGGAATCTTTCAGGGTCATTCATGAGGCTTATTAAAGCTACTCCCTAGACAGCTTGTCACCTCGCTTACACCCCGACTCTGTCTGAGTGCGGGGGCTAGTGGGGCACTTACAAGCCAATGACGATTCACTCTTTGGAGGAAAGAAAACAGGGCCGGTACTCGCGTATTAACTTTCGTGGAAAGAATAGCCATGTTTTTCTTTCACCCGTAGCGTCGGTTGCTGTTGATCTTGGTTTTTGTCTGTCATCGGCGCTGCTCAACCAAGGCATTTGGCTTCTAGACTCCTGCAAAGTGCAACACGAAACGGCACACCGGAACTTTACTGTTCCCCTTCTTTACAGGTGACATGGATGCAACCTCCATTGCGAGATCCAATGCCCAGAAACAAATAAACATTAAGAATTGCCGAAACACGTGCGTGCGTACGTGCTTTCGTGATTAACCAAAAAGCTTCCAACTTCCACGGATCCCAATTTCAAATCGTTCGATCCTTACATCAGAAACAGATGCCCCGAGAGCCCTCCACAACCTCCCATCCAATCAGGGGCAGCAGACATCTATCCTATCGCTGCGGAAAACAATAATCACCCGGAGGTAACTCCTGCCCGGCCACCCACTTTATACCCGGCTTAGCTCTGCCTGGTAGTTGATCTTCAACCACCCATCCAATAATAAACGAAATCCTCTTGTCAAATCAATTTCAATGTTACGATGAGAGGCAGCATCCGCATCTCTTTTCAGTATTGATCAATATCGATGCAGTTGCTTATCTTGCCCTTAAGGTCCTGTCTATCGCTCTCGTTACCCGTCTCGCGATATCCTTTCTCGGCAGACATGTCCAAACACGACTTGCGGGGAGCCGGACAAACAGTGCCTTTCTATCGGTATCCACGCGGCCATCTTAATCCCTGCCTGAAAGCCTCGCGAGCTCGTAAACTGCTCTTTTCTTCAAGTTTCTATCTTGTCCTATTATTATTCCAATTTGTTGCGGTCTACGTTTTACCGTTTCATTAGAACAACACACAACCATCGTGGCCTATACCTTGCTGGTATGTGAGCTGATATGGCACATCCATTGAGTCCGGTCGTCAGCTGCTCTACTGAGGCTCTGTTCTGCAGATCACTTTCCGCGTGACGTCGATCCCAGCGAGAAATTTCAGGGTCCTTACAAGCTCAGGTCCCCTGAGACCCTGCTTGAAGCAGTTTCGATGGGCTTCTGTCACGAAAATCTTGTTTTCCTTGATTTTCCACGAAACGTGGTCGAAACAAGAATTCCCTTGATGCCGTGGAATTAAGGTTTACCAAGTTTCCTACCTGTCGCCAGGACCCAGGTCACGAGACTTGATCATGAAGATTGATACGTAAATGGCACCAATCCCGATGGTTCTCCGCAATTGCCCAGGCTGGTCTGAAAGAACAGGGGAAGGTTCCCGCAACACCAGAAATGCATTTCCAGCTAGGATGTGCAAACCCTGTCTTCTGCGTGGCAATAGAATGCCAAATTTCGAGATCGCAAATATCGAATTCTCAAAGGAGAACGAAAAGCCCTATCTCAAGTGGCAAAGATGATTTCTCGCGCGTCTCGCCACATCTTTGTTCGGATCCGGCGACCGAAATCATTATGATTGGATGGTTTGACGCTTCTAATCTTCTCGATCTTGAGGAAGCGCAGCCTTAGCTTGAATCGAACTCCACGGGACGACCCTTCGTGCAGCAGTGGCTGGGGAGTAGTGATGATGGTCATGCTTGAGCGAAGACGGCTAGGGTCTATCGACAGCAATCCAATCGACCTGCTTGCTTGGGGAACGCGACAATTTAGACGCCTTGGCTTCGAAGGTTGATACTTGCATACATATATGTCGATCACAGTCCCTGACAGACACAAATGCTCCATTTTGGAGGATCTGGCTCGTTCCCATGCCTGAACACGATATCGCGGTGATGGGATTTTACAACAATCTCCATGTTGATCACCCATTAGCCGTCGATATCGTACCTGGCCACCCCCTTGCTCCAAAGCCGATTCTACTCGGCCATGAGTGGATTCGTTCGAGGCCATTGTCAGATGCCAGGCACCGAGATGTTTGTGCCAATAGTGTTGTGGCCAATTGTACCTGTTCGACGGAAGGATCGCGGGTTGCACTTGAGATCTTTGGTGTTGTATTTTCCACAGAGTTTTGAGATCTCGTTTGTCAATCTAGTTCGGGACAATCTCAGCTCATAGTACTGCATACGCGATGCTCGTGCTCCCGCATCCAAGTGCCGCGAAATCCTCTACGATTAACCGGGACAGGCCCCCGTAAGGCGAGTGATATTTTAATGGTGCGCATGCGATCATTGGAGCACTTGCAGCAGATGGCTAAGTTTCGTATTGGTCTTTTTGATCAAGGCTTCTATTTTTTTTCTGCGTGTATGAGCTGTCCATTATGCCGAATCCACAAAGGCATAACAAAGCGCGCCTGGTCACCCTCATGTCTTCTACAATCTATTACACGCACGATTGGTTTTCATCTCCCGTGCCACAGACTACTGGGGTCGACATGAAGCACAATTACTGTATTCGGTGCATGACCTTACCCACCGCGCGATAGGCTGCAGTCCACGAGCTCGGTTCAGGGCCTAGACCCTGAGATTGTCTCTTATTCCCGTTCGATCTTCGGGACGTCGCCTTTCCCCCACGATCGGTCACCAAGATCGGTACGTACCTATATGACAAGGTCATCCATTATACATACCGTTCGACGAGACGGACAGCGCACAATTCTTCCTTCTCAGGTGTACATGCTAGAGCTGGACCTCTAGCTCCCGTACATTAGCTGCTCTGCTGCTATCCTCTGGAGGACCCTTGAACATCGGAGCGGGACCTCCGGTAACCCTCAAGACAAGGATTATGGAGTTGCTCCGTCCTAGCAGGCTTTGTTTGAAGCCATGCGGTCAGCCCCTGGGCGATCGTCCAGTGTTCGCATTGGGTGAGCTAAAAGTTAGTGAGGAGATGTGGCTCGTGAGGTTGCACAGATCTGAGGCATTGTGGACTTCTGATCGCCTAGAGCCAGGATGCGGAGCTGATCTTTTGATCTGGAGGTTGGAAATCGCGGCCTCACTTCCGAGATCTCTTATTGGCTGTATACAAGTCGAACTCTGCGTGACCAAGTGCAGTCTTGGATGAAGATGGCTCTTCCGCCGTAGCTTCTTCCTTACTTCGCTCATGAGTGGAGCAGATCTGACACCATGAGTATGTATATGTGTCAGGAATCTCTAATATCTGGATCCTTTCGGGTCTGCCGTTCGATATCCACTTGCAACCTTGGCCTGGTCTTTCTCATCACAGACTGCCAGAGGAGACATGTTCCTGCTGATCTTGTCTTAGGTTCAACATGCACGTTTGTTGCGCATGGAAAGCTCTAGCCTAAATTCTCGGAAGTCGGGCAGGCCAGCATTTGATATAGTCGGATAACGCTTGGTAATACATTCCCAGTACTCTATGAATTAATAGCAAGTGTGAAGGTCATCTCATTCAGCTATCCTTCTTATTCGCTGGTTATGGTCCTGACATGTGTGCGGCTGGGTGCCCTCTGGCCATTTTTCTTTTTCATCCAGGGGTCTTACAAGGCTCCATCTTAGAGCCCAAACTCCTCAACAAGGTAGCATGTTTACGGATTATTCATCAAAATAAAGATTGAAATGTCTGCCTGCATAGAAATTCACTGGAGAAGGGATCGATTTGTAGTAGTGGATGTCTCTCGAATGCTTCTTGTACTCTCGCGAATCCTCCCTAGTGGACAACTAGACATAATACTTCGTAGTCTAAGTGGCAACAAGACGAGTCAACATCGGCGAAGTCATGAGTAATGAACTTTTGCGCGTGTAATTAATGCTGAGTCAATGAGTAGTCAGCGATTATCACTCAAATCTTGATGCGGTCCAAAGAAACTGAACGGCGTACGTGACCATGAGTAGGTTGACATGAGATCTGTATATAAGATCATTGTATTCATGTAGCGAACTTTTCAATGGAAATAGAAAATTAAACTGTCTCTTTTTAGCAGGCTGAACAGATTTGTACAAGCCATGGTTGTTATTTTGTTGAGTGTCTTATGGGGTTTGCCACTTTTGCCCACCCTATACTTTGATATTTAAAACACGATGCTACCAGTAGAATTGTAAAATAGCAACCTAGGTAGGGGATAGTAATTTATTGAGACTAACCAATGGATCTGAGTGATCACCAGCGGCCATACATAACTGTTAGTGGCACTTATCTGTCGGTATATTTGAAGTAACATGAGCTATAGTCATTTTCACGATACTGGGTAGGTATATCAAATTCATGTCAAACCAAAATGACTTTAGAGACAATGTTATCGTTCTCTATTCTAAGTAATTTTACTCTTTTTAACTCTCGACTCTAAGTCTATCTGGCCGAGCATAACTTCTAATCCTCACCAACTCCAAAGCCATGTCGTCGACCGGCACGCATCAATAACCAACAGCCCACGCCCAGCGCTCAGCCATCAACAAATCGCTAATACTACTACCACTACTACTACTACACCATCCCGTGGGATTTGATTCTTTTTGTTTCTAGGTACGTTTTCTCATCATCGTCATCATAATTAAGCCTTCTCGAGAAGGGACTTTCCAGTCATCTCCTCGGGCTGGGGCAGACCCATGGCAGCGAGGACGGTAGGGGCAACGTCACCAAGAACACCCTCAGTGGTCTTCTTGAGGCTCCAGCCCTCGGGGTAGTTGGCCATAAGAAGAGGCACCTTGTTTGTGGTGTGGCTGGTCTTGGGCTTGCCATCAGGGAACTTCATCTCTTCAGCGTTACCGTGGTCAGCAGTGATGAAAAGGACGTAGCCCTCCTTCTTGCAACCCTCAAGAATCTTGCCAATGGCCTTGTCAGTGGCCTCACAGCCGACGACAGCGGCGTCGTAGACACCAGTGTGACCGACCATGTCGGGAGGAGCAAAGTTGTTCATAACGAAGGGGAACTTCTGTTCGCCCAGACGCTTCACAACCTGGTCGGCGACGCCATCGGCAGACATCTCGGGGGCAAGATCGTATGTTGCGACAGACTTGTTAGAGGGGACGAGATCCTGGGACTGATCGCGGGTCTCGAGAGGGAAAACCTTCTCAACACCACCGTTGAAGAAGAAGGTGACGTGGGCGTACTTCTCAGTCTCAGCAATGTGGACCTGCTCAACGTTCTGCTTGCCGAGCCACTCGGCGAGGACATTACCCATGTGCTGGGGCTTGAAGGCGATCTCGAAAGGATAGTCGACCTTGTACTGGGTCATGGTGACAAGAGGCTTGATCTTGGGGTACTTGAAGTCGGGAAGAGGAGATCGGTCGACGTCGCCGAGAAGCTGGGTGATCTGGCGGACACGGTCGGATCGGTAGTTGAAGAAGAAGACGGTATCGTCATCTGTAAAAGTTAGACACTATCCACGTAGTAAATGTATTTGATTGAGCTTACCCTTGATACGGCGATCATCACCGCCGACAATGATGGGAGTAAGAAACTCGTCCTTGTTCATGTCACCGCCTTGCTCGTATCGAGCCTTGACGGTAGCGACGGGGTCCTCGGAGGCCTCACCCTCACCGAGGACAAGACCCTTGAGGGCAACCTCGAGACGGTCCCAACGCTTGTCACGGTCCATGGCCCAGTATCGGCCGACAACAGTACCAATCTCACCGATACCAATCTCCTTGGCAGTGTCGACGAGCTCCTGCATGTAGCCTGCACCGGACTTGGGGTCGGTATCACGGCCATCGCCGAAGAAGTGAATGATGACCTTGGGCACACCGTACTCCTTGGCGGCTTTGAGGAGGGCATAGAGGTGGGTTTGCTTGGCGTGCTAACATGGTGTAAGTGACTGATATGCGTGGAAAAAAGTGAGGATCTGTTCATGATATGACTTACCACACCACCGTGAGAGACGAGACCGCAGAGGTGTAGTCGGCCATTGCCAGCAGCAGCACTCTGGAAAGTCTTCTTGATAACATCGTTCTGGCTGAGCTCGCCGTTCTTGATGGTCTGGTCGATTCGGACAACGTCTTGCCACACAACACGACCGGCGCCAATGTTCAAGTGTCCGACCTCAGAGTTACCCATGAGACCCTCGGGAAGGCCAACCGCCAGCGATGAGGCCTCGAGCTCAGTGTAACCCTTGGAGTCCTTGTAGAGAGCGTCCATGACAGGGGTCTTGGCGTTGGTGATGGCATCGCCATCCTTGGGGCTGTCGGCGGAGGGAATACCCCAACCGTCAATGACGACTGTAAGAGTGCAACAACAACATGATTAGCCAGGTCACTTCCAAGTACAGAAGAATAAAACACAAGACAAGAATCCAATCGGGTCGCGGCTTATCAGGCAACGTCTGAACGACTGATGGAGCAGTTTTTGAGCGTCGCGCAGAAGGACGAGGCTTTGCAAGCTGAAATGCTATCGCGATCGCGGGGCATTGAATTGTTTGGAGTTGATGGAGGGGGCGGGGCATGACGACGTACTGAGGCAAGCTTTTTGGTCGGTCTTAGACATGATGGCTATTTGTTGATTCCTTTTGTTTTCTTGCACTGAAGCAATGAGAAGGAAAAGAAGAGAACAGGAAGGGGAGAAAAAAAACGAGGGAAGAATAGGTCCAGGTATAAGGAAGAGGTTTCGGGGTTGACACAGATAAGGATAAGACTGGACGGAGAGTAACTCGGGGCCTTGTCTAATAGCTTGAGTAAAGGAAATGATGGATGCGTGATTTGATGGGAAACACGTTAGTTGTGGTGGGGGTTTATGTCATGCCATTTAGTGATATGGGTTGAATTAATACTGTGCTAGAGGCCTAGCATATCACTGTAGTCACTGTACAATGATGAGCCCACACTGTAGTCCTTTCACCTTTTCTCCCTCTCTTTCGGACCGTCCACTCAACAACAAAACGGTGCATCGGCCCAATAGATGCCAATCATTTACCCACCACCATCTGCAGCGCGTTGAACGTGAATATTTAGACTACCTATTTACGGTACTTGACTTGTATGCAAGGCTGAAAAGGTTCCACCCGGTCTATTTCCCCGAGCTACGCAACAGACCTGGAGCTCACCTCAAATCAAAATCAAATCATTGTACTTCACCGCATCCACATCGACCTCGTCCGATTATCTCCCTCCCTCCTTCCATCCTTCCCGAGCGAGCCCTCGAGCGGTCAAAGCAGGACAGAGTCGTATCATAAAATCGACAGACCATGTCTCCGTCATCAGCATCCGCGTCGGCATCGACGTCTGGCCCACACCCACTGGCTCTACCACCCACCTTCTCTCCCGATACTCTCGATGCCCTCTCCGAGCTGTCCCTCGTCCTCGCTCGCGTCCGCGCCGGTATTCAATCATCAGCCGGCATCACCACCGAACCTGCGCCCGGAACAACAGGAAACAACGCGCCTGGTCCTACGTTGTCTTTCAAGGATGTGCCTGGAGCAACTGACGGCTTGAAACATAAGCTGCAGCGAGCTCGTGCGCAAGTTCGCGAATTGCCTGATATGGTCCGGTCCATCGCAGAGCAAAATGATGAGATTCGCGAGCTCGAAACCCGCATCGAAAAGCAGCGAGCTCTTCTCCAACGATTGAGGGACGAAGCCACAGGACGAGATCGAAAGGACGATGCCAGCGCTGGTGACAAAATGGAGTCATGATACATTGGTGGTGTATTGAATTATTATGGGTCACCTACGGCATTTGGAGCGGTCCATCTAGCATTATCATCTTGGCTTATAAGCACGGTGTTCGGAGTTTCAAGGTCAAACAAATCACATTATAATGTTATCATATTGCTTTCTAATTATCTTGTCTTACATCGTATATCAGTATGGTAAAAAAAAGCTCAACAAGGAATCTATCATCGTCGCTACTTTCTCGGGATATTGAGCTTCTTCAGAGCTTCCTCCACGCTCACACCAGGCTGGCCGGGCACAACATCCCTCCAAAGGGCATCATCGAGCCTCTCATTTTCTGACAGAGTGGTCCAGTTAGGACTGTGACCGGCCTTGAGCCATTTGAAGTCATCAACCTGGTCCCATTGATTGTCATCTGGCTCTTCTGCTTCGGTTCTCTGTTCTTGATTAGCCGGAAACGTAACATATGAGGTGCGGGCAAGTCTTACATATGGAGCGGGCAATGGCGCAAAACGCATACCCGAGCAATCTTCAATGATAGGATGGCTTCCGCAGTGCAAGTAGATATCAACATTACTGCACTCGTGAATTCGTACTTGTCGGGCCACAACTACGATTGTGCTATCAGAAACTCCTGTAATGTGGACAGCGCCGTTAACACGACCTCCAACGATGAGACTCTTGGACACGTTTTTGATGGCGAGACCAGGGAAGGCTGAACCCTCAGTCGTTGGGATCGACATGTCGATGATGCATTCCTTTAAATCAGTAAGGCTACCAGAGGAGGTTGCTCGTGAGGCTGAAGATGGTAGGATGATGTGTAGGTTTGAATGGTTCGAAATGCCTATGTTCTTGGCTGCCGAGAAGCTTGGCTTTCGAAGAGAGGAAGCGCTAGGTCGTTCCATTTCCTCGTTGTAGTTCTTGTAAGTCTCTTTGGATGGTAATTCACCGAGTGTATCCTCGTTCATCGGTGGAGGGCTGACAATGCCAGTGGTAATAGGTGTGTCGTGCTTTGCGCGAGAGTGACTGCCAGGACTGAGACGGGGGTCGTTCTCAGGGGCGCCCATATCGACATGATCAGTCTTTGGGCGACGGAATTGAAATTTGGACTTTGGGGTGATCCTAGTTAGGGTCTCGTTCAACTTGTCCTGTAGCGTCTTGATAGTCTACGGAGCATATAAATGTTAGTCGAATGTTTGCGTGTGCGAAGCTGGTGATCTAACCTCGGAGTATTGCTTTCGATCATAAGAAGGAGTGTAGTCAGCAGCATCCGCTACCTCATTTTGTAGCTTTGCAATGCTAGCTAGGATGTGATCGATGGCCTCCTGGCGCTCACCACCAACATTGGCAATGGATGGCAGCTCATTGATGAGATCTTGAAGAACTACACGACATAAAGGTTAGGCACGAGAGGCAATGTCAATCACAGAACTGAACTTAGTCCTCACCTGTCACGCTCTCCAAGAAGTGGTGGTAGAATCGTTGTTTGGGATCCATGGTGGCTGACTGAAGAATGACCTGATGGGTGGCAGCCCAAGGGTCGTGAGGATGAGTTGCAGTTTGAACCTTTGTCTCCATTTCAAATAAAGTTAGTATAAGTCACTTTGTTTACTAGAATTTCACTTTCTTCAAGCTCGTTTAAGAGAGGGAGAGCAATTGCATGCCACAGATAAGAGGACATGGCATGCTTATATACTGCACCCAAGCAAGGACATTGTAAAGGGACTCTGAGCCGAGAATAATGTCGGGCCCCCAAGCTTGAAGATGTATATGCATGAGGTGGAAAGAAGTGTCAATCACTTACCAAAAAGTGAAATAAGCCGCAGCAGGTGATGCTAGGATGCGCCTTTAGCTCCTCCTACCCCAGGATAATGTGGTGCTACCCCTCGTTTTCCGTACGACTTTAATAGTTGGCTTCTTCAGCTTTCAGGGTCGCAAATCATGAATCGTAGCCAAGCCGGCAGCTGTTGGTGACGTCAATGCCACCTGACGGGGGAAAGACACTGTGGAAAGGGTGGTGACAGGGAGTAGTAGTTTGCCCTGGATGACCGTTGGACAGTCTGTCAGAGATGGATGGGCGGGATGAATAAGTAGATGGTTCGATAGGACGGGTATTCGTTGGTGGGATGTTGGCGGGCGTCACAAAGCGTGGGACGAGGAAAAAGAAGTGGTGTTGTTGACAAGAGCGTGGCACCACCGTCAATATATCAGATGTCTCTTGAGTCTGGAGTTGAGTTAGGATCGGAAGCTAGAAGCTGTAGTGGAGAGAAGCTGGGGAGGGTTCTGGACCCTTGGCCCAAAGTTGGTGGGGTCATGAAATGCCAGCTTAACTAGGTGGTTTACCTAGGTACTAACCTACCTACAATACAGAATACCTACCTAGTCACAGAGTTGGACAGCAAAAAGGATGGATGTTGTCACGACACGACAAAATGTTCCAAGTGGGCCGATCATCGAAATTCGACAAACTCACGATTGGGAACTTGGAGGGGGACCCTTGGAAATCTGACAAGGTTTTGTACCAGACCCTGTTGACTTTGTCTGTCACTGGCATTGAAACACCACGCCTGTCGTCATTGTTAGATTGCGGATACCCTTTTTCTTTTTGACTGCCGAACAACTAACTTGTTCTGGTCTCCGCCGTCAGAGAAAACAAGCTTGACCGCTTCTAAACGAGTCGTCTTTACTGTAGAGTTTCTTTATGCTTCCGTAGCAGGTTTAGTTCAACGCCATGCAGCGTGGGGAACGTTGCTGTGCCGCTACGCTGGCTAAGAGGTAATGGTGGTTGTGTCTTAATATACAGCACAATGTTACAGGATTGGGTACAGATGAGTGTGGAAAGACAATCTGTGTCGATTTCACTGGCTCTTCATGATGGTCAAGAAACGTTCATCAAGATCTATGCATCCATCTATGTACTACCAACCTTGCAATGATCTCCTGACAAGAATACCAAGATTAACAGAGACAAAACAAAGGCCCATTGATCCCGGGAATGCGGGGCGACGCGAATCGGGCACGAATGAATTCTTATTAAGCGTGCTTCCTGTTTTCTACAATGATGGGGTGAAGCAGTTGCAGCTGATGTACAGAATGATGCATTGATTTAGCGTGGCTCCCATCTATGTGACGATCGCCCAGCTATTATATAGCATACATACATATATGTACATATTGCCCACCAACCTTTCCAGTTATTCCCCAGACTATCCAACTAACAAACAAAAGAAAATTGGTCAGCACAATGGCTGAAACGAACATACAAAAGAAAAACCAGTTATACCACGTATGCATATACAAGAGTGATTCCAATCATCCTGAACAATAAATATCATGTATCGCACCTGGTTGTATCGTCAAGCTTTAACCAAAGGCGTAGCGGCGGGCAAAAGAGTGCTGGATGTACGCACAACACGGCTGAATGCAGGCATGGTGGTACTTGTACTTCGCAAAGCAGTGCGTATAGTACGGGTAAGAGTAGTACTCAAGGTAGGCAGAATGCTATCAAGACTGGCAGTAGTAGTGCTGGATTCGAACGTAGTCTCTTCCTCTTGCATTCCAGACCCGCCAGGGCAAGCCGGGTTTGTCGTGTCGTTGAGTAAAATAGTCCCGTTCCCAAAAACTGTACCCTTCTTAAGTATACTGCTGCAGCCCAGGTGGATATCAGGTGGTCGAAATTCGAGCTCGGTTCCATTCGCGAAGATAACTCCGTCCCAGGATTGGGCAGGCGGCCTGCTATCAAGTCTTGCAGAGCCCGAGGGGGGGAGAAGCGGCGAGCGCCTCTTATGAATGTTGCAGTTCTCACTAATAGTGTAGAGATTAAGGCCTATGACGAGGGTTTGGAGCTCAGGGGTCAGCCGCTTCCAGTCGTGTTCTTGCGAGTAACGAACACCAATGTAATCGACCATGATGACGTTGGGGAACTTGACTGGCGTCATCTCAGGAACACCCTTCCAGTAGAGTGTTGGATTGAAGATAGATATGGCGTATTCCTGGACGCTGGTCACAAAAGTCGAGTCCATATGATTGGGTGTCGCGAGCCACTGAGCCAGGTGGAATGTCTTCCAGTTCTTCCATCCAAACTTAGGGTCATCGATGTTGAATTCTGCTGCTTCTTTCATGTCTACGGTGTTGGGCCAGGCGTCGGTCCAGCTGAAATCATCATAGTGGTATATGCCATCTTTGCGGGAAATCTGGTTTTCTGCTTTGCTGATTTTGTTGTCCAAATTCTTGGTGTCCAGAAAGGCGAGAACACATCCCTTGCCGTCATTCTTGTCCATGAGGTCACCCATGTACAGCTTCTCGATGGTCTCATCCTTTTTACCAGTATCGTACAGGCCTCCGCACAGGTTGTCAATCTTGCGGAGTTTATCAAAGAATTCTTCCTTGATGCCATCATCCCAGTATATAGGCCCTCTGGATGGTACTTTCCTGATGCCGATGAGGTAGCGAAACTGCAAGATGATTACCTCTCCAGGATTCTCCTTGGTGAACTCTACGATGCCGTCGATGACATCGTCTAGGCTCTCTCCTGATCTGCCTATTGGCGCGTCCTTTTCCTCGCCGCTCATGTGGGCAGTAAAGAATTCGTATGAATCCTCGTTGATGGTATCGTGCACCGACATAACACGTAAATCAAACCACCGCGCGCCCGCCCAGAGCTGATTGTTGATGGTGAGTGCCTGTGTTTTGGTATTCGTGTCCGAGGCGCCCGTCAAGATAGCCGAGGTGAGCTTGCCCATACCTGAGTCGTGTGTTCCAGGCATGACGATTTCAGTCAATTGGCGATCCCAGATAGTCGACTCGAGCATCTTCATCCAGTTTCCCTGGGCGAACTTGAGCGACGTGATGAAGCCGTAGTATTCGCTGCCCGTGATGACAAGAGTGAGGGGCACTTCTTTTCCTGGCGCCTTAAACTCACATTGGCCGGCCCCCATGCCCGATAGATCAAAGATGAACCGCTTGTTGTATCTTTTGTCATGGACATTGGTGGTGGCTCGTACGGCGAACTTCTTGCTGGTTCCCTCGAGTGTATAGTAAGCCTCCCCCTTCGTGTCTACAAGCCAATCGTCGACTGCCGTAGAGTAGTCGGCAACATTTTGTCGGGACTGCCCTGGAGGGATGTCACCCCAGTCCCACTCGTGCATCTGATACTCATTGGAGCCATCGGCGTCAAATTTGAAGGTGTGAGGGGTGAGGTTGACGATATTGACATACTGTCTGCCTTTGTTTTTGTTGCCATCTCGAGAATTGTATTCACCCTCGCGGTCTGAATGCTTGTCGCTGTAAGTCTTCTTACCACAGGGCTCAGGATCAGGCTTTTCGTCGGGGTTGTCGTCATCCTTTCCGTCATCGTCCTTATCATTGTCGCCTTCTCCCGGGAGCTTGCGTTTCCAATCATAGTCATTGACATATGCATTGATAGCTCCACCATCAAAAACAACAAGATAATCAGCTTTACCATCGCCATTGATATCGGCATAGTGGACAGGACCTTGGGGGCTCACGCCGCCAGCGACGGTACCCATAAGGTTCCAAGCCCTTCCTTTGCCAACCTTGGGGATGTTGCCCAAATTTCGGTACCCTTTGGCAGCACCTCCATCATATTGAACGATGTAATCTGCCCTCTTATCACCCGTGAGATCTGCGAAACGGATCTTGCTTCCCGGCACACCAACGCCGGTCGCAATTTCGGAGCCGTCTCTCCAAAGGCGTTCTCCATTATTTTTACCAATGTTTCCCATGTTGAGATAGGCTTTCGCAGCGCCGCCATCGTACATGATGATATAGTCAGCGGTGCCGTCGCCGTCAAGGTCTGCGAATCTGACCTTGGCACCAGGCTCTCCGACACCTGGAGAGATAGTAATACCCTGCTTCCAAATACCCTTCCCGTTCTTAGTCCCAATATTGCCATTGTTGAGGTAGGCTTTGACAGCTCCCCCACCATATATTATGAGATAATCAGCGAGACCATCACCATCAACATCGGCAAATTCGATTCTGGCTGAAGACATGTCGTTGTTGAAACCTGGTGAGATTTCTCCAATATCATCGAACTTGCCTTTTTTGTTGAGCCAAGCCCGGGTTCTGCCTCTGCCATCAACCGACATGATATCGGCACGGCCGTCGCCATCGATGTCGGCAAATCGCAGGCTTTTACCCTTGACGCCAACGATGCCCAGGTTCTTCCACATACGGATGCTGCCGTCCTTGGCCACCGCAAGGAAGTCAGCTAGACCGTCGCCGTCCATATCCGCAAATCGGATCATGTCGCCCGTAACACCCGAGACACCGGGAACGACGGTACCCAGCTCATGCCAGTTGCTGCCACCTCCCTTGTTAAGTTTTCCCGAGTTGCGCCAGGCCTTGACAGCTCCGCCATCATAAACAACGAGATAATCTGTTTTCTTGTTAGTCATTGATTCTGGTTCAACTCTGCTCAGGTTTGAGCTTCTCAAGGACTTGCCTGCTCTTCCGTCTCCGTCAAGATCGCGCAATCGTGCGCTGTTTGCAGGCATCCCTGCTGGACCAGGCGCAATAGTTTCGGCTTCTTCCCAGTTCTTCTTCTTGCTGTCCTTGCCGTTATTATGCGTGTTCCTAGCGTATTGAACAGAACCGCCAGAGTAGACGATGACATAGTCGGCATAGCCATCGCCGTCAATATCCTCAAAATGAACCTTTTCACGTGAGGCGAGACCAGTGGCCCATTTTGCATCTAGAGCTTCGAATTTGGCTCCGTCCTTTGTGTTTTTCCAGACCTTGGCAGCGCCATCAGAGTACAAGACAATGAGATCAGCCTTGCCATCGTTATCAACATCTGCCAAACGGATCATCTCTCCCGTAATAGAGGACCAATCGGGGTTAACCTTTCCAAGGCTCTTCCAATCGTTTGGGCTACCTTGGTAGATCCAGGCTCGGACAGTACCGTCGTTGTCGGCAACGACATAGTCCGTCATGCCATCACCATCAAGGTCTGCCAGGATCACACGGCCAGCGCTGTTCAGGGGGCCACTGATGGTACCGATTTCTTCCCAAGTACGAAAGCCATCGAAGATGGTTCCTTCTTTCTTCCAAATGTTAACAGCGGTGCCACCGTTACCCTCACCGCCAATTCCTAGGCCTGTACCAGGTGCATCGGTGCTGGTCATCTTGACAGGAGCCTTCAACCAGCCCCGGGAGTCGGCCTCGATGATAGCTTTCAGCCAGGCATTGGCCATTTTCTCGTAGCCCTGATCATTTGGGTGCTTGAGATCCCAAAGGTCACTAAGTGTGATATCCATAGGGACTTCAAGGATATGCTTCCCAGAATTTTGTCTGGCGTTGACAAGGGCCCGGATCTGAGGATTGAACCGGTCTGTGTTGGCTTGCATCTTTGGGTTATTGGCCCAAATAACAGGAGCAATAAAAACAGTGGCATCCGGCGCAGCCTTGAATATACCATCGACCATTTTGGTCATAATGTCAATAGCGATATCAAGGTCAACCTCCTTATCCATGTTGTTTGTGCCAGCATGGATTAAGACCACGTTGGGCCGAGCCTTAGTAGGCTTCTGCCACCAGCCATTGATGTCGGCTAGATACTTTCCGCTATGACCTTCGTGATCGTTATCGTCCATATTGCCATCAGTTAGGGTACCAATCATATCGACACTGATCCCTTTGCCGAGGAGTTTCTTCCGCAGGGGACCTCTATATCCGACTGTACCCTTGGAGCCGCTTCCTTTGGTGATGGAGTCTCCAAGGGGTAAGATACGGAGGTCCGGGAGTGCCAAAACTCCCGGCGTCATGAGTGCCACAAGTGCCAACACCAAGGCGATGACGCCCTGGAGCTTGGGTTTAGCCATAGAGAAGGCTGAGGCTTGTCACAAGACGAATGTGAAAGAATTGTTGAACGAGTGTTCAAGTTGAATTGTTGTTCTTAACGAAAGGACGGTGTTGCTACACCAGTATTGAATGAGTGAATGGTTGAATGAATGTGGCAACTAGTTCAATTACTGTTGCAGTTGATGAAGAACCGAACTTCAGGAGCCCGCTGAAGAAGGTCCTTTATAGCAAGTCTATCACACTTTGTTGGCCATATCAGTTGGTTGAAGCCCCTGATGGCATAGCAAGCCAAGCGTCAAACGGTCATTAAGTCTCGCCGCAACCCTCAGTTTCTGTCGTCACATTGAGCATGCCATCTCCTATTCGTACGGTTGAATGCTTCACTAGAAGTCCACCAACTAACGATATCTTCCTGTAAGAAACCCCATAGTTACCAGATCCGTGAGTGATCTTCTTTGACCGCTTAGGAAGGAGAGAACGGCTCATTGCGGTATCTCCGTTGCCTCATGGTTCCGACTCCATACCAAGAGACAGAATATGCATGTTGGTTCGCAGTTGCGGCGAAGCTGCATATAACCATCGTTTTGCTGGGTTTCGAACTTTTCACAGAGGCTGTTGGTGAGTAGCATAGTTCATGCAGTGAAGTAGCGGCTTGCTGGTACTTTGACCAAAAACGTACCACCGTTGAGATGAGGTGGAGTGTATTTCAAACTTTTTGGGACCAGATCATGTAAGTACGATATCCAAAGAGCCAAAGGCGTAGCATATGGTTCAAAGTGTTAAAAGACTCATGCAAGACTCATGCTTTTGAATCGAGTATTCGCAGCTGCAACGGAGCTGCGATACAGCCAGTGGGTTGCTATTCATTGCTGTTTGAGGTGACCAAGTTCGAGAGACCCTTATGCGTCCGTGATGCCTCATGTTGTGATATGGGAAGTCAGCACATAGACCACTGAGCTGACCAGATGGATTGATGTTGTTTGTAGGTAGTGGGTTTGAGTGTAAGGTATGTAACATTGTTGGTAAGATTAAGTTGCCCTTCTGCAGGCTTGGCTCGCCGTGCCGCTAACCATAGCGAATTTATCCGCGATTATAACAGGGGCTCATACTTGCCCCCTCCAAGTCCAAATGGGAATTGGCATGCGGGTGTAGGTACGTCGTGAGAGTTTGATGAGATCCTGGTACGTGATCAGCTTATGCAAAACAGGATTTCGGACTAAAGGTCCCAAACGGCCCGCCTCGGGATGCCATGGCGATCATCTCATAGGTAGGTAGGGTATGTAGTGGATGCTGTGGAGTCACGCTTGATTTAAGCTTAACGAGGTAGCCCATAGAAAAGAGGTAATAAATCAGACATTAAAGGTTGCTGTATCAGACGAGTGTTAGAGCAATAATACCGACTGCTGTATTTGAAGCAGTTTGAGGTAGGCAGCTGTTGTGCTATTTGCCAAGTGAGCCTATACCTCTGTGTTCAGGCAAAGGAAAAAAGAAGGGAGAAGAACATCTACACAAATCGGATATTTCCTTCCATCCATGCTAACAGTACCTACCTACCGTGCCTACCTACCTACCAAAGTGTGGACAGCACCTACCCCTGGGGTTTGCAGGACGACAATCGCTGAAGGACGGCCCGAAGTAGCCGAAAATTAGGGTACCTACCAGGTACTTACAGTAGGTAAGGTATGGCTGCATGATTACAAGGCTCTGTAACAAGCTCTCCATAGTACCCAGAACAAGGGGCAAGCCTTTGAGGTTAGCGATGAGCCAACCACAAGAACAGTTGTCGTAGGTTCTGCAGAGACGGGCTTATATCCCACTCTACCAAGGCTTCCTTGCTGCGTCCACCCTCCTAGCAATTCCCCATTGTATTTCTGCTTGGCGCAGTCCCAAGATACAATTTCCTTTGGCTAATTTGCTCTTCCTCTCCGTCTATCCCTGATTGATGGGAAATTCAGCGTTTCGCTCTCGTCAAATGGCCAATCGCGCCATCTGGGATGCATTCTGTTGGAGCTCGTTCATCTTGTATCCTATAAGCATCCACTCCAATAAAGTCCTTTGCGGATATGCCGCAATTTCGAGGCCTTCCTTGTCGACTGAACGGTTATGAAGCGAGATGCTTGGTGATAGTGTCCAGGGAGGCCTGCCAGCACCGAGCCATGGAGCAATGGGGTAGAATAGGATGGGTAATGCATCGGCAACGTCGTCTTCTTCCCAGCTGTTACTGGCATAGATTTGTAGTTGAGAATTACCAGCGATAACTGCACTATCCATTCACTCCTCTGTCCTCCAACAAAGAAGCCCGGCGATTTCGGTCTTACATGGTCTGCTGGCAGGCTCGCATCTTTGGATATTGGAAACATTGACAACTTTGGCTGGAAGTTGGAACCGTAACAAAGCGGAAGACTATGGGTATAACTTTCGAATATATCATTATTCCTGTCCATTTATTATCTGACCTGGTTTACTGTTACGAGTGAGTTCCAAAAAAGAAAGAAGTGAATCTGAAATGTACATTTTTCAACCGACAACTGTCCTCGACTCCTGGCTCTCTGACGTGCGTGGGAGTGTTTCCATAGCCATCTGAGCGAGTCGAGCTCTTCTGATCCTCTCGTCCTTCTTGTTACATCTACAGCAGCACCAGATGCCTAAGCCAAGAAAAAAAAGGAAGAGAATAGGCACCCCAATCGCCAAGAACCTGAATCCAGTACTGTCCCACCAATATACTGCATCGTCTACTCTTCGGTCCTCATCCCTCTCCATGATGATTGGAACTAGATCCTGGGCTTCTGCCATCATTCTCTCAAAAGGTCATGGAGTTGGTGTATTTGAACGCCTCCAGAGTTCGTCTTGACAGAGCTTGAAGACCAGGCCAGTTGCGTGAAGGTGAGTCTTTGGGTGTGAGTAGCACTTGGTTGTCCTACACACTGCCTCTTAGTATTCTTTGGGAACGGCCACTGAGATGGACAATTAGTTAGTTTTTCGAATCTGCGCCGTGGATTGAAGCTGGGAAGCACTCACCGGCTACCGAAATAAGCTGTCAAAGGCAGTTTTGCACAAGGGAATTGACGTTTTAAGACGACGAAATCTGAAGTAGAGAATGCTGCTGGAGGGACGGATCGACTTTTAACAGAGCAGAACGCCCCTGATAACATGGATAAATTAACCAAACAATCAACATGGGTACCAAACATAGATGCACAACCAACAACGAATATCATGCCGCATTGAAATATAGACAGTGAAACCCCTGCCGATTAAGCTTAATCTGTAGGCGGGTGCCACAATGTTTGTCTACCCTATTAGGCAGTTGTTTAGAGCATCATGTTGCACATAGTATTGAATCCACTGTCGCTATTCAGTTGCAATTATCTCCGATAACGGTATCACCACTGATTATTATTCGTTCATCAAACACTTTATCTATCTATCGTTTTATCTAGCTCTTCCATTATTTGCTGAAGTTCTTCTTCCCCCATTAGGCAACGGCGGGATATACGGTAACGGCACTCGCTTGGCTGGTCTTGTCTCCGTATTCAACGCCCTCCACATCTCCCAAATAGTCGCCCGACGAGCCGGCAACATACTGTATTGTAGACTATACAAATTCTTGCGGTTGATAGGCGGCACGAATTTGCCTGTGAGTAGGCAGAAGAAGACTTTGGGGGAAAGATAATGCTTTCGAATGCGATTTGCCATCTGGAAGTATTGATTAAACATGATTCGGAATGTCAAAGGAATTGACTAGTGGTCAAGTTAGTATATTGCCATATAGGGTCGAGAGTAGATTTTACTGACCTTGAGGTAAATGACCGAGGTAGGAGGTGGTCCATTAGTGTTATTAGTTGCACCATCACGTCTATAGTCGTGGGTATCTCGAAGCTCAAATCGTATTCCACCCGGAAGTCTCCTCGGGTCTTTGATTCTCAACATAAGTGCAAACAACGGAAAATGATTCAGGCATGAGAGGAGAGTATCAAATCCAGCCTTAAGAGAAATGATAGCCATCCTCGCGATGGCAAAGTTAAGATAGAAGACGGCAACTGTCGGTAGAAGGAAGAAGAGGAGCGTAAATAGAATGGTGCCGACAAGAAGTTGATCCAAGTCGTAATCGCAAGAATCAATACGGTTGCGAAGAACGTTGTGCTTTTTACCACGGAAGAGATGGAATAGCGATTGTAGGATCGTAAGTTGCCAGTGATATATCCTTCCAGATGCGAGATAGAATGAGTAGATGTGAATCGTCAGAGTCGAAAGCATATCAGAGAACATGGCAATCGGCATGCTGGCGCCAGCAAAGGATGAAAATCCTATAAACCACACCATTTTGGGCAATGCTGGAGTCAAGGTCTCGATACAACCTAGGAATTGTCAGCCAACCATAATCAATTAATCAGACTTTCAACTGGGTATACTTACTAGACCAGTAATCGATGACCCAAAGGAACAGATCTCCAAGGAAAGCTGCCAATTCGCCATTAAGTTTGAGACCAGCAGGCCAGCCCATCAACCATGAGATACTGCTTTGGAGTGCATCGACAGTGTAAGTGCGCAACAGATCACCAATCTGCATAGCAACCCAGTCTGCGTTCTCAATGATATATGAACCGAGAGCAATGCCAATAATAACATCATTAGCGACAAGCCACAAACTATTGTAGAAGCGAATGTAGTCTGGATGGCTTGTCGTAACACTCGCCCAATTATTCTTCCGCTGCCGCAGGGTCATGTACTGCATCGGCCAATAGCAGAACTGTTGAAGCCGTATCTCAACTTGCTGTGCTGTAGCCGATATGTCCTTAAGAGCTGCCGCGTCAGGCTTAACCCTGAACTCGAGCAGCAGGAGCAACATCTCTGCCATGATGCGATGACCCATGAGAACCAGAACAAAGGTCTTGCGTATAGTCGGGAAGAGATACAGCGTGAACCATGTCCACAATTGAAGAATGACGTAGTTTCGCATTGTTGATGCCGTCTCAACCACCCTCTCAGACACACTAAGGCTGCGTCGGGGCCTTGAGCCCAATCGGCCCACATTCTTCTGCAACGTCTTTTCCAGTTCCCAGGACCAGTTGATCTGGTTGATGATTTTGGGCAGAGCTCTGTCACGCGCAGAGGGAACTCGCTTGAAGATGGTGTGTTGCTTGAGCTTCTCAACCAATTTGCGCTTCTCCTCCTTCATCTGCCGCTCTCTTGTCTCTTGCTCCCCTTCTGATGCTGTCGTATCACCCAGCAGTGAACCATCGTGACCAAGGGCCAGAGCGATTGGGTTTAGTGACACATACTGCATCCCTTGAGGCTGAGGACGATCGTAGAGGATGAGCTGTACGCTGACAGCCTTGGCGCATGTGATCTTCGGCTCCCGGGGGTTCGAATTGGTCGTTGCGCAAAACCAGGAAGGGTCTGCTGCTGCAGTATCGGTAGCGTTGGAGAGTCCGAGGACATGCATTGAGCCGTGGCCGCACATCTCAGTGATCTGGCTATTCGGGTGAAGCTCGCTGCGGAAGAAGGTACCGGCCTTGAGGTGGAACTCGGTATTTCGTGCCTGTCAAGAATCAGTCTTGAGTTTGTGATAGCTCACAATGCGCTGGACTAACATCAACATCTTCAAGGATGGCCACAACGAATACGTCTAGTATAGAATTGCGCCATCCCACCACGACTCCAGGGCGATCGGACTTGCGAATGTCCGTCGGCCAGAACACTCTCATCAGCCCATCATGCTCTACCATGACAAACAAATATGTTGAACAGAACGATATTAAAAAGAACCACGTCGTCTAAGTTGCTCCCGCGCAGAAACACCGGCTCCTATTCGTCGAGGATGCTGAAGCCATCTTGTTAGCCATTGTCAGCGGCGTCGGATGTTGCAATCGAGCGTACCAGGTTCGTTTCTTTTCTGGCTAGTAAGACGGTCGGAGCGCAAATGGCGAGGAAGAGGACAGATAGTGCAGCAAAAGCTTTTGTTGCGCGCGTCTGCAGGGAGTTGGCTATTAGTTTCACATATGGTTTGCGACTGGGACGAGGGGCTTTGGCAACTCACAACGACACCGTTTTCCCAAGCAAAGATGGCAAGTTCATAGAGACGAGTGACCAGATCCCAACGGGCAGTAATGTAGCCAGCGACGAAGATGCCGAGCGTCAGAATAGAAAAGGGGTGCATAGAAGCGCTATTCCTCGTGGCAGTACATGCCGTCCTCTGGTGAAAGCTTAGAGGATATAAGGTCTTTGCCAAGCTGCGGTAGTGGGTTTGCTGGCGGGATGAAGCGACGGATGCTTGACCGCAGATTGATAGAGGGGGGTTTAAGCGAGTGAATAGATAATATCCTATACAATTGCTGGGAATGTCTGGTAATTACAGCGACTGAACTCACAGAAAGAAAGCACAAATCAAGTTCTAGAAGGGAATTGGAATTGCCAGCTCAATGTAAAAAGGTTGAGTTGATTGGTCCCCCCTGCGTGTCGTTCCTTTAGCTGGAGAGCAACGTCAAATGTGAGCTAACAGTGGGCCACCCACCCGTCGATTCAAGATCACGTGTAAGCGGTCTGATTCCGCAGTTCAGATGGTGATGACGATGCTCCGGAGGCATAGAGCGACATGTTTAAGGCGATGTGTCAAAATACGATTAGAGATGATTTAAACAAGATCGAGGTTTGATTTTATATAAACTGAGTAGTGGAGATCTATAAAGATTCAATATTGAAATTCCTGCACCTCTAAGGGTACCTCAATAGCAGCCATCAACTTCCGCAATTACCGGAACGCCATGCTCGACAGTATATGATGCACATTATTCTAGAGTCATATTAGCCAACCAAATAAAACTGCAAAGAGTGACGGAAACAACGAACTCTTGACCCCTAGATGTTTCAAGTCGTTCTCTTTGTTCTCCTCACGAGCCTCTGCTACCAGTTTATCCACGCCTCGATCTTTCAGTGCAACCTGTGTCGGTTATAAGCGAACCAAGTCCTTGAGTTCTAGGCAGGACACTGTTCTTACCTTGAGACAGGTTTGGTATTCTTTAAACATGTCGGCACATTCTTTGTTATCTTTTTCTTGTCCTCGAAGGTACTCTGTGTTTCGTTAGTCTTTTACCACCGCAGACAGACAAGGCTTAGAAGAACATACTCTCGCTGTACCATTTTAAGAAGCATGTATCATAACGCCTGGGAGTATAAGCAGAGAGAATTTTAGTGATAGTGTTCAGAAAGAACATACTCCTTAACTTCGTTGCATTCTGGTGCTAGTGAAGCCGACATAGTGAGATGGTTGACTGTGGTAAATGATGTAAGGTAGTGAGTAAGTGGGTATGCAAGTTCTGGTCTAAGAAAGATGCCAAGTTTAGTAGCCTCACTCCACTAAAGTATAAGAGCTAGGTAGGTACCTATCCAAGGGCAGCTTTGATATAGCAGCTTTACAGAGACTGACGATATGCTTTTTTTTTTTTTTTTTTTTGTAAGGTGAACTTATTACTATTGTATGGAATAGGACATTCAAGGCTACCATTATGTCTCAGTATCATTAATATTGACAATTTGATTACCTATATTGAGTGTAACTCTTTTACAAAAACAGCCTGGAATCAAGGGATTATCAGTGGCAGTTACAAGCTTCTATTGGCTAAAGCTCCTCCCCGCTACGGGAATCTCCACAAATTCGTCCAAGCTCACTCTTGAGCTGTTCGTCGCGTCTGAACGCGACTCAAACTGAACACACTCACTCAGTCAATTCTTCTTTGTAAAGTGCGACAACATTTCGAGTCACTTTTTGTTTTTGTTTCTTCATCAATTTTGATAACTAATAACTGTGTATCCGTCAAAAAGATTGAAATATCTTTAAAATGGCACCGTCCAACGAAGAGATCGAGCAAGCGCTGCTTGATGCTACTTATCAAGTCTATCAATCTTCTCCCGACGAGACTACAGTGAACAAAGTTCGCAAACAGACCGAGGAAAATCTTGGCCTCGACGATGGTTTCCTGACAGGTGACGACTGGAAGAAGAAGAGCAAGGAGCTCATTAAACAGAGGGTCGTATGTTTCACTCCCATAGCCATCACTTCATCGCATAAACTGACACTGTTCTTAGGAAAAACTCATGGAAGGATGGACTCCAGGGGAAAATATTGAGGCTGTCTCAGATGGAGAAGAGAAGAACATTGGCATGAAGCGCTCTTCTCCAGATGCCGAATCCCCAGAACCAAAGTCCAAGCGCCAGAAGCGCGCACCTAAAGCAAAGCCTGCACCTAAATCAAAACCAAAGAAGGCTGCTAAGAAGGAGGAGTCTGATCCAGAGTCTGATCCCGATGAATCAAGCGAGCTGAGTGAGTTGAGTGAACTGAGTGATTCAGAGGAGAAACCTCAGAAAAAGCAAAAGCAAGCAGCGCCAAAGAAAACAGCACCAAAGAAAGCGGCGCCAAAACGAAAGTCCAAGAAAGCTGTCTCCGAGGACGAGGATGAAGACGTAGCTATGGAATCCGATGCCGGAACGCCTGCAGAAAAGGACGATGAGGCTAAGATTGGCGAGACAGGAGCTCAAAACTCAGATGACGGAAAAGAAAAGTCCCCAGCAGAAGGTGAGGACAAGCCAATTGTTGACGAGGAAGAAGAGTATTCGGATGTGATCGACGAGCCTCCAAAGCCGAAGCGCAAGAAGAAGGACAAGAAGGAAGGCACAAGCAAACCAGCAAAGGCACCTAAAGCCACAGCGAGAAAGAGCTCTACATCAGACGACCCCAACACCGAGGAAATTAAGAGGCTACAAGGCCACCTTGTGAAATGCGGTGTCCGAAAGCTTTGGCACAACGAGCTGAAACAGTACGGTGATGACGCCAAAGCCAAGATCCGACATCTTAAGAAAATGCTATCTGACGTTGGAATGGATGGCCGCTTCTCAGAAGCCAAAGCCCGCGAGATCAAGGAGAGACGCGAACTTCTCGCTGAAGTCGAATCTGCGCAGGAAATGAGTTCCTTGTGGGGTGTTGAAGGGCGCGGTCGTGCAAGCCGAAGTAAGAGCAAGAATGTGAAGATTGTTGAGAGCGACGGCAGTGATGTTGAGAACAACAACAACAATGATGATGACGATGATGATGAAGGAGACGATTCATATGCCGCGAGACGCAGAAGAGCGAGAGCGGATTTGGCGTTCTTGGGCGATGATGATGAATCCGACTAAGGCTTGCGTATGGCACTCTACCCCTATTAATATTATGTCTGTGGGAGAATGCAAGATAATCCAGGATGAAGGGATGCATCATGAGTAATATTGTACAACACAGGAAAAGGGAAACAGCAATGATTTGGCTTTGTTTTTGTTTTAATTGTCTCAAAATACCTAGGCGTCAATAAACTGCCTCTATCCAATTCATATTCTTTTCTCTAAATGATTTATCCAACTTAATTAGCCCAAGCCTTGTAAACAGTTCTGGCACCGTATGTGTCTCCCTTCTTGAGTAGAACCTGGTTCTTCCACTCCGGCACATTGGCTGCGTTGACATAGCGAGCAGGCTCACAGCAGAAACCAGCACGGGCTTTGCGAGCGGGCACACCGTTGACGGCGGGCACGTCAATGCCAGCTCCGGTGTAGATCTGGAAAGTGGGCTCTGTGCTGTAGACTTCGAGGTTGATGCCGGAGCCAGAGTGGTGGACCTTGACGTTGAGGTTGAGCGGCTGGCTGCGGGTGTCGAGGGGCACAGAAGAGGGATCTTCGTTGAGGACGAAGCAGTGGTCGATGTTGGGCTCCTGAGGACCCAGAGTGAAGGTCTTGTTGGCGGTGACACCAGGGAAAGACTCAATCTTTCCGGTGGGAATCAGGTCATCGCCAACAGCGAGGTAGCTAGCCGTGGGAAGAGTCATCTCTGTGTCGGCGATGGTCTCCTTTCCGCTGGGGTTGAAGTAAGAGTGGTTGGTCATGTTGATAACGGTCTCGTCAGCGCCGCCAACGAGTTTAGCCTCGTACTCCATAGCGAGAACAGTGACGTCCTTGCCGTCGACCTTTTGTGTGCCCGTTGTGTAAGTAACGGTGACCTCAACGGTACCAGGGTATCCCTCATCGCCGTCCTCGCTGGTAAGCGTGAAAGCAACGCTCTCGCCGCCCTCGAGACCTTCAACACCAGGGATCTCACGGGTGCCGACAGGCTTGGGACCGTCCCAGACGCGGCTGCTCCAGCCAACCTTGCCGCCGTGGAGATGGTTCTTTCCATCGTTGGCGGCAAGAGTAACTTCCTTGCCGTTAAGGCTGCTGATGCGAGCGTCCTTGATGCGGTTGGCAACACGGCCAACGGTTACGCCAAAGTAAGGAGAGTTGTGCTTCTCATAATCTTCTTGTGTGGGGAAACCTTGGACGATGTTGACGCCGTTGACGACAAGAGACTGAATGATGGCGCCGAGAGGCAGGAATGAAATGGAAGAGTCAGCCATGATGATAATCTCACTTTTATGGGTTGAGTTGAGTATAGATTTATATGAGGTTAGGGTGGGTTACTGAGTGGTTTATATAGGTGGTTTATTTGTTAAACAGAGCCAAGGATGATTGGGGAAAAAAGAACAGGTAACTCAGAAGAAGACAGAATTGAGCTGATCCGAGATGCGGCCAGTTTTATACAGGTACGTATATGGGCTGTATGCGCTGCAGTCTATAAACTTACCTTCCTAGCTATGGAATATGGGATAAATGGGAAAAGCTGGGGGACCCATCATGACACTCCATCTCACGACTTCAGGCTAAACTGCAAATGGGGTCATTCAAGGTCATGAGCCGGTAGGTTTTCTGTTTCTGTTCTCTAGTGATAGACCAATTAACTATGAGCTGTTTTCCTCTGAAACTTCTTGCCCATGACGACGGGGGGGTATTCGGCCCAGCTCGACCGACGTGAGGGTTTGAGTGCGGGGTGTTTGTGTCATGGGTTGCTGCGCTGTGCTGTGCTCCATCAAGATCCTAATAATGAGTGGTGCGGTTGTATGTAGCGAATTGTTAGTCCCAGGCTTGTGGTAGGCCTATGCAGTAGTTAGTAGTTTTGTTATTGTTACATACATGAGGCTCAAAATAGTTTATGTAGCACTCCAGGTTACTCTCTCATTTGTCGCACATATATACTGTATCATGGTGATGCTGCTGAAATATTCAAAGTGTATATCTCTGACTTATGGTGGTCATCATGGAGCTGGGTTCCACAACTAAAGTTACAGTTACAGCTACAGTGCTACCAAGTACAGCAGCACGTATGTCAGCAAATATCATATCTAGTTATCACAATAGGCTAATCTCAAAAGGAATAGGCAGATGTTGAAATATGTCAAAAATGTACTTTGTATCATCTTGTATATATACTGAGAAATATGTACTCTAACTTGTTACACTATCGACTTTTTTGTAGCCGCCTTGAAAATGCTACCAAAATTCAAATCGCGAGACGTGGTATCTTAAACGTGGTATAAACAAAAAATTTCAAGAATCGTTTTCTTGTCATGAGCGAACACTTTTTTCTCCTTTACCACTCCAGGCGGTCGTCACAGACCAGCTTGACGTCGAATCGCTCGTTACCCTTCCAGACCTGTCCAGCAGAGTTGCAGCCGGCCACAATTGTGCGCAGGTCGCTAATCATGCCTCCAGGGCCGCTAGCAAAGACAGTTGTGGGGCCAGTAATGGTGTTGCTCACAAAGTCGTTGATGAGCTTAGGAAGGTTAGGATGACGGTCCTCGTCCTCAATGCCTTGACCGATCTTGCGGACGGGGACATCGGCGCCACAGGCACAGTTGTCATCAATCTCGTCAGAAGATGAGGATGAGGATGAGGCGACTGGTCGGGCAGTATTCTTAGCATCCTTCTCCTTCTCGTCCTCCATTCGGACTTGAGAGCCATTTCTGCTGCTGGCGTCTCGTGTAGCGTAGACTCGTATCTTGAGGTTGAGGGCCTTTCGGGCTTGTTGCAAGAGATCCATCTCTTCCTGAACCCACTCAGCGTCGGCGGTGTGGCGGATAGCCCAGATGAGCTCAATCTTGCGGTCTCGGGAGATGGGTGATCGGGCGAGTTGGAGGAGGACGGGGAGGACATAGGCGATACCAGTACCACCAGCAACGCAGACAATGTTGGTCTCAGGTGTAACGTGGTCCATGGTGCTCTCGCCGTAGGCGCCGGTGAGGATGACAGAGGTGGTGGGTGTCTCGGAGGACTGGAGCTTCTTAGCAGCCAGCGCAGCCATCTTTTTGGTCTCACCACCTCGAGCACGCATGATGTACGAGTGCTTCACAACGCCGTTCTCGACGTAAGGGGCGTTGATAGGAGTAAAAGGGTGAGACTGCCAGATGCTGCTCTCAGTGAAACAGAGGAAGTAGTGCTGGCCAATCTTCCAGGGGTCTTGGTCGTTCTGGAGATCGAATCGCAGAAGGTCACCGTGCTCCTCGTCAGGGAATCTAGTGATAGTAGCCTGAGCGGCCTGGAAACCCATGTTTCCAGAAGGGAGATGGTGGTAGTGGAGGTAAGCAGTTCGAAGGAGTCGGAATCCACGGTCGAGGAACCAGAAAATGAGAGACGGCAGCAGGAAACACTTGAGCTGCTTCCAGTGGCCCCAGCAGGCACCAATGTAGACCATGGCGAGGACGTAGTGAGACTTGCGGAAAAACTCATAGCCTGTCATGCGAATTCCCCAAGGTGTGCTGCCGATGAGGAGGAGTAGGAGCAAGGCCATGGCCACTACACCCCAGATCATGTATTCCTGGACAATCCATGCAGCGGCAACATCAGGCTGAGGCTGGTACAGGCGAATCTCAACGATGCACCAAGAGATGGTGTGAAGGCCACTCTGGACAAAAATGACATAGCCCAACCAACGGTGCATGAAGATGAAGCTCTGGTAGGGGACACCAGTGATGAGAGAAAGAACAGACTCTCGGCTAGCCAGAAGGACTGACAGGGGAGTCAGGGCGTAGGCCAGAATACCAATTCGATCAGACCAGGGACCGAGAGAAGTGCGGGTGTTGTAAACTCCAGGCATGTTCTTGACAGGAGTAACCCAAGTTTGATAAGTCAAACCGACAAAGCTCCAGATAGTGAGGTAGCCGACAAGTGACAGCAGCACAGCGACCTGGAAGCGAGTAGTTCGACCAAAGATAGTGCGGCAAGCGTCTGGGAGAAGATATCGTCGAGTAAAGGAGGCGATGCTGCGGCGGACCTTGGTGAGACCGGCTTTGGAGCTCTCACCAGAAGCGATTGCGGGAGCTGAGGGGATGCCGACAAATCGAAGAATTGCCCAGATAAAGATGATCCCCAGGATGGTGGCCCAGACGATTGCACTGTAGAGCATACTCACATCGTGAGCGTGGTAGACGAGGTCGAGATATTCGCAGGAGCCCTTGTCGTTTGTGCAAGGAAGGGCACGATCAGCATATCCCCAATGATGAACAATTGTCTTTGCCTCGCTCATATTTTGGATGTGTCGAGCATCCAGCTCGTTTAGAGACTCCATTGTGAAGGTGGTTGTGGTGGTGATGGTGGTGATAGTATAACACCTTATTGGTCCATAAGATCAGAGTGAAGGATGACCTGCAACCGACAAACCATATAGAGAAGGTGATATGGTATGGTATGAGACGAGATGAACTGATGCGTATCAAATAAAATAATAAACCAAAAGACGAGAAGTCATTAGATAGAAATAAGAATGCGAACCGCCATGCCGAGACTAAATTACCCAAGACTAAGGAAACTGACTCCACTGTTGAGCCTGGCTAGACCCGACATTTGAGCATGTTTGAGGGTATGATAAAAGGGAGTAGTCGGAAGGTCTTGGCCCGGAAACCAACCCATATTGAGTAAACGTTTCCTGGTTACTTGCTCAGTTGCAGGCGGAAGAACGACAGTCCAAAAAAAAGAGAGGAACCCTGATGAAGCTTCCTTAATCGAGTCGAGAGGCGAATTATTTAGAGTTGAGCAGGAATGAGCATGTTTTACCAGGATTATCAAGTCAAGTATCCACTACAAAACTCCACTGTAGCCTCAAAAGACTCCGCAAGACCGTATTTCGAGACTCGTATCTCTCCGTTTGAGCTGGTTTTCGATTCCCATATCTGCCCATTAAACACTAAGTTAGATTCGGGTAGAGCCATGCATGTCATGGAATAATATCCCCTCATTAATAACCTTCTCTTCCCGCGGCGAGAACCTTAAGCATATGCCTCTATCCCGCCGTTGATATCGCTTCTTAATTCTCCGGCTTCTTCTTCTTGGTCTCTCGACTCGACTCGACTCTTGTAACCAGCTCAATCGTTCTCAGTGGACCACCTCAACTCCTGACTTATTTGCTTTACTTATTATCCCTGGGCTGGCCACTCATTCTCTGACTCAAATCCCCATATTCATCTTCCTGATCAGCCATTGACAGTACCTCAATCCTACACAATTACCTGATTACCACCCATCACATCAAAAAACCAAAGAGCCAAGCAAGTCATGATGGACCACGGAGGTATGGGAGGTGATGGCGCGGCTTGCAAGGTCGAGGTAAATTTCAAGCAACTGGAATCCCACCAATTGACATCTTCTAACAACGTCTCAGATGCTGTGGAATTGGAACACGATTGACGCGTGCTTCCTTGCCTCATCTTGGCAGATCAAGAACCAAGGCATGATGGCCGCTACTTGTATCGGAGTGATCCTTTTAGTAATTCTCGTCGAGTTCTTCCGTCGTCTAGGAAAGGAATACGACGCTCTTCTCCAGCGTGGCTTCGAGCGCCAAGCTTCGACTCACAGCGTCGCTCTCGCCGCTGCCGGATGTACGGGAGCGGTTGTCACCACGCGACAGACTCTCACGTACCGCGCGACGCCTCTCCAGCAGTTTATCCGAGCCTTCATCCACGCCGTTACATTCGGAGGAGCTTACATTGTGATGCTTTTGGCCATGTACTTTAACGGCTACGTGATCATCTGCATCTTTATCGGCAGCGGCCTTGGCAAGTTCTTCTGCGACTGGCTCGTGGTGAGGATCGATTTGGAAGGCTTGGAGGGTCCTGAGGACAAGGCAAAGGGGATCGAGGAGGCCACGGTTTGCTGTGGTTGAGTATCGCCGGGTGGCGGTATGTTTGATTAAAGCGTTGGGATATACATGTCTTTTGCATGATGAATCTGTCACTTAGCGATACCCGTAAAGAGCACAAAGTTGGATTTATACAGTAATTAAGTTACCGTGACGTTTATTTAGACTTTTGAAAATAAGCTACCGCGAACTGTGTTATACGAGCAGTTCATAAGCTTGTCTTAAGCTCCGAGTCTATCTATACTCTGTACTCTGCGGTATGACGCTTGGGATAAATCCTCATCAGATACCCATCGGCGATGATAAAAAGTCTAAGCAAAGAACAGGATAAGGCAGTCGTCTTTCAATAATCACAAGGGCAGCATCTGAAATATATAAGTAGGATGCCACAGATAACATATATAGTATCAGCAGCGGATAGGTTAGAGCATGAGGGTTGCGGATCATGATGATCCTGTAATGTTTCAAGAAACTTGTGACATGTTTCATGATAAGTTGTCAATATAAACATTTCGGATCAAATACATTAAGCCAGCCCCGCCATCAAGGTTGAGCGACGTGATATTGAAGTGAGACACTTTATTGGCCACTGGACGATTGGTCTCTAGTGTGTATGTCTTCTATTTGTGAGATTACCTATTGTGTCACATGTAAACCATGACCACGCTGAACGGGAGCACCAATGTTTGAGGTGACTTTATCTAACTAGAATAGGATAGTAAATCATCAACGATTTAAGTCTAACTTGACATTGAAGCTGATGACAAGGGTAAAAAGATCTGAGCCGGCACTTGTTTTGTTTGGTGTAAGAGCGAGCAGTAGACTGCAGACAGTGCGGTAGTGGAGTAAAACAAACTCGAAATAACTTGCTCATATATCTCTCACCTCACAACGTCCAGAATCTGCCTTGAGCACTCATATCTAAAGATGAAAATTAAATTATAAAACAACATATGGTGTTTATGTCTTTCCACCGTCACGAGCAAATAGGCTGAAATTGTAAAGGGGCTGTTCCAAAAGGCCCGTGTTGGATCTGCGATTCGGTAGCGGATCGAATGTTGACTGTAAAAGTCAGGGCGGCCTGAGACGAGAATGGTGGCTTCTTGTGCTCTGTCGAAAGCACCTTAATGAATATCTGCTCAATTCAGCTCCAACCAACTTATGACCTGAGGTCATTTTGTTTCCAGAAGCCCCGGTCGCCGTCAGATCTACCACGCCACAGTTCCATCCACCGCCTACAAAGACTTTAATGAGCCTCGTCACTGTCTTTTAAGTCAGTCATAAACAAGATTTGAAGCTCTATATATCTCCCTCTCAGTTATTTCTTGTTCTTATCCTTTTCAGACAACACAATTTCAGAGTTTCGAAACATACTCAGCAAGCGTTCATCATCATGTCTTCATATTCCTCTAGTCTATCAAGTTCCTACTCAGGATCACCAACTTCAAGCTTCGCCTCTCTCTCCTTCAACACCTACTCTTCTTCTCCCTCAAGGGAAAGCGGAAACGTCAACGATGAAGTCAGCATGATCAGGACATGGTTCTCGGTCCTTGACGACACCGAAAGAACATCTGCCCTCAGTTCCATTGCCGAACTACCAAGCCTGCGAGAAATCGAGCCCTTGATTCAAGCACTCAAGGATCGAAAGAAAGAGCTTTGGAGACAACAACAAGAACTTATTATTCAACCACCAGTAAAGCCTAAGTGGATCATGCCGGCCTTCCCACACAATTCTCAGGATCCTAGATGGGCTGCCAAATGGCTTCGAGCTTTAAGGCTTCACAAGTACGAGCAGTGCTTGGTGGGATTATCTCCAGCTCAGGTGGCGCGTCTAGAAGATGAGGACTTGCAGCAACTGGGTATTGACACTGTCGGTGCAAGAGCCAAAATGCTTCGAGTGAGTGTCTCCAATTCGAGGAGCTTTAATTAATAAACTAACGCTATGCAGGCGATCCATACTAGATAAACCAAACACCATATTCCCCTTTCTATTTTATTAGCCCCAACTGGCCAACTGGCTTGGTCGTAATAATTTGCTTTTCATTACAATCGTCCTAGAGACGGCCACTCATTCAGGAATATTTTATTTTCTATCAAAACTTAAGCGAGGAACAAAAGAACTATCAAACCTATACCCTTTTGTCGGATATGGCCTAGAGTCACGGGTAGATAGTGGGCTGAGATCTGGCATTAGTGGTGTTGAAGTGGTTTGATACCGGACGGAGAATTAATGGCGTTGGGGCATGGATTTAGGGAAGGGCCATGGAAAAATTAGGCTGGATCCCGGCATTGTACAAGGGCGTATAAGGCTATATCTCACATGGATCCATACAGAGTCGGTAAATCATATATTGTACTGCCATAACCATACACATATATATTCATTTTATCGTCATTTGAACACTGTTGGATTGATATTAGACTAGTGATATCTGAGTTGCGGGTGATCAGCGGCAGATCTACGATATGATGCTGGTCTGAAGACAGATCAAACGTGACCTTACAGTTCAAATGCGACACTAGATTTGCGGGTGCGCCGTGAATCACGAGGCTATTACTCGGCCTTGTAATCGTAGTTACGCTGCAATTATTACAGCTCATAATCTAACCCATTCTCCCAACATACAAAGATCACACACCCTATCCGACCGTACTCTCAAGTCACATTCCTTCGCGGCTTCCATTTTTGGTCTACCCTGCAGTTAGTTAAGTTAACTTGAGGCAAGTGGTGCTTGCGCAACGCAACTGCGACCGGCAAGAACCAAAAGCCAATAGTTTCAGGTCCAGTCCCATCAACTCAGCGGATCCATCCAAAGTATCTCACTCACTCATCAACTGGGGCTCTTCAACCAGCGGTCTTGATGTCCTACAAACAGAACCATGGCCACCACGTCACCGCAAACAAATAATACCGCAAAACGCAAGCGAGGAGAAGAACGTTGGACATCACCTATACAATTCACTTTCCAAATCGATCCTCTATCCTTTGCCTTTCCCGCTTCTTCTACAGCACAAACCGAAGACGGCAGCAATAGCCCGCGGTCATGGGTCACCCACAAGTTCCGTGGGCTCGCGCTGGAAAGTGGGGGCGGGGCATCCGCCGTCAGCGGCAGTGAAGACGACGATAATCTCATGGAAGAGTCGATGAGGAAGCGTCAGAGGCCCGATGAGATCATGAAAGAGGCAGACGCACCACCGGATGTAAAAGAAGTCATTGAGCTCGACGGGAAATCTGTGCTGCCCCCAAATGAACCGTTACCAAGCTCAGAATCTTGTGTCAAAGTACAAGTACAAGAACCACAGCAACACCGCCTACAAAAGCAAACAGCCGGCAGCCTGCAACATGCATATCCCTCTATCAACAGGTTATCAGAATCCAAGTCAAGAGTCAAGAAGAGAACAGGATCACCGCCATTACGTATGAAACGGCCATCAAGACGTCCTTTTGACGACTCAGACGATGAGGAGGTCCGGATTGTCGATCCTGTCAGAGCCGCGTTGACGTGGCACGAGGACGAAATCACCATATACGACCCGGAAGATGAGGATGACGACGGTGTTGGAATCAACGGAATCGGCTTCAAACCTAGTCCAGCTCTTGCACAAGCTCGAGCCATGAAACGAAGACAGCAAATGGCCGAGTATCGCAAACGGGAAGAAAGCGATGCACGCGCCCGACGCAGCCAGCGCCGAGGTTGCGGCTCAGGAGTCAAGCTCAAAGCTGACGACCAGTCACCACCGAGGAAGGTCAGATTTACAGACACGGATGCTTCCAACATTGCTATCGCTACAGAATAACCTAACGACATCATTTTGGCGTGCATGGGGCATGGAGCCAGGGGTTAGTCGGATGCTCAAGGCGGTTATAGACATTTTTGACGATCATGTTGGCGTTTGTTATTTTACGTTGATGGAGAGCGGCATGTCGGTGATCAACGCACATTTTCCTCAACCTTTTGTGATGGTTTATACAAGGCGGAGCCCAACAGTTGCTGGAGAACACAACAAAGGCCTTATCAGGCCGCTTTTATACCCTGATCTTCAAGAGATCGCATAGTCAGTACAATCTGGTACAAAACTCACAGAAGCGCTCCTGTAGTTGCTCCTTTTGTACAAAGGTTGTTTTATTTTACAATTGTTATTTTATCTACGATCCGTAGCTATACCCAATGCACAAGATATATTCTTACACAACAATAGTACATGGCAGCGAAGCTCGATGGTTACCAAATCTTGTACCATGGCTTTCCCGCCGTCTTCTTCTCAGCCTCCAGCTTATCGTGCTCCCTTCTAGCCTCCTGGATCTTTCGTGCCTGTTCCCTTCTGTTCTCTGATACCACTTCGATGTGTCGCTTCATTTGTCGACGTTCTTCGCGACGTAGGTATTGACACCATTCGTATGACGCCATGCTTCCAAGCACAAAGACTCCGACGGCCCAGTTGGCAGCACTGCTGGCATTTCCTGCAATTTATTTAGACCATGCCCAGTGCTACAGGTTCGTCCCAATCAACTGACCTTTAACGACAAACCGTAATCCTCCAATACCAGCACCGGATGCAATTCCTGTAATAAAACCCTGTCGGGCGCACGGGGTATTCGCAATGTTTGCAAAATCATCCTTCTTGATCATGGACACAGCCTCAGAAATAGTCGGTCGAGTATTCGTCGATGTCGCACCATTTTCGCTGTTGGTCGCAGCAGCTCCGTTTTGCTCTATGGGTTTGGACCAGACATGCAGAGTCTTCTCGCCGGGCTGGGGTTGCCCTTCCTGTGGATTTGAAGCCATTCCGGGCTATGTTTGCAACGCAATTGGTGTCATGAAGGGATTGGCAACATCCAAAAGTCGACTTTCTTCAATAGGCACGTGGGGATTGGACCGATGACGCTCGACAAGCAAGGCTTGCATCGGGGTCCAGGTCCAGGTCCGGTTCCAGATCCAGATTGGTCTGTGCGCGAGTCGTTGCTCTGTCGAATTGTCCATTAAACTAAAGTGGGGTTCTCGCGTCGCGGAGGCGCGTTTCAACGCGTCTCACGCTCCTAATTTATACAAACTGAACCAATCTCGGTCAAGGCTTTAGGGACGCCCTTCATTTACTTTGTTCCCACAGATACGCTCCGCTCACTGTTGACTTTTCAAATCACTTTTTTTTTTCTTCTCCGACTATTTAATCTTCAACTTCTTTCTGGCTTTCGACTTCTGATTACTTTCTCTCTCTCTCTCTCTCTCTATGCCCATTGTTCACTTCTTTGCATCGTCAACGGCTCGTTATACCACCCTCCTTTAGGGGACATCCCCCCCAAGGACACTCTCAATGCCCAACACAAGTCTCCGTCGCCCCCAAAAGGGCTTCAAGAGAGGAGGCAAGATTGCCTATCATGGCAGTCGCACACGCACATTCGCGGCCTCGTCCAGAAACGAGGCCACGTCGGCAGACGAGAAGTGGGAGCGGACACGGTTGGCGCACAGCATCGATGAGAACATGGGCTTTGCACGTTATGAGAGTGGAAAGAAGAGAGAAGGATGGCTGGTCAACATTCAACCCACAGCGATCGAGGACGAACGGATACCCGGTGGTCGAGCCGCTGTCGACTGCTACTTCATTGAAGAGGACGGCCAAACGTTCAAGGCGACAGTGGAATTCGAGCCTTACTTCTTGATTGCTGCCAAGAAGGGTCGTGAGTCTGAGGTTGAGGAATGGGTTAAGAGAGTCCCTGGAGACGGTGTCGTCAAGTCGATTCGACGAGTTGAGAAGGATGATCTCAACATGCCCAATCACTTGCTCGGCTACCGAAGGACATTCCTTGAGCTGAAGTTTGCCAATGTCAACGACCTCATGGCTGCGAGGAGGGACATCATGCCCATTGCGGAGAAAAACAAAAAGAACATGAATGCCATGGATGCTTATGCCGAAGTTGCAACGTAAGCAATTCCTCAAATCATGCCACGATCAAGCTAACATGTCACAGAAGTGGGAACGGCGATTTTGACCTTTTTGATGATTCACGAGATGACGACAGAAACATGAACACCGCACTTTCCGATGCCAGCGACTTTATTGTCGATATTAGAGAATATGATGTACCATACCATGTACGAGTAATGATAGATTTGGGTAAGTCTTTTCTGTCTTGCAACTCCTTTCTTTCTACACGCTTTACATGATGTTTGCAACCAAGTATTTGCTACTTCAGAGCCTTTAAGGCCATGAGACCACTATTCACCATTGCCCTGATTATTGCTACTTTACAAACCTTTATTATTGCATTGCTCTTGTTACACACATGCTTACAAGGACAAAACAGATATACGAGCCGGTAAATGGTACTTTGTAGAAGCCAAGCATGGCATCACAAAGATCTACCCTAACGAAGAGAGATCACTGCCGGCGGAACCCGTGGTTATGGCATACGATATTGAAACTTCGAAACAGCCCCTTAAATTCCCTGATGCTGCCTCCGATCAGATCATCATGATTTCGTACATGATCGACGGTCAAGGATTCTTAATTACAAATCGTCAAATCCTCTCAGAGGACATTGGCGATTTCGACTATACCCCTAAGCCAGAATACCCGGGTCCTTTCATGATTTTCAATGAGCCCGATGAAAAGTCTTTAATCGAGAGATTCTTCCTCCATATTAAGGAGGCTCGGCCAACGGTCATCGCAACTTACAACGGTGACTTTTTCGATTGGCCTTTTGTGGAAGCACGAGCTAGTATCAATGGAATCGATATGTATCAAGAGATTGGATGGAAGAAGGATAGCGAGGATCAGTACAAGTGCAACTACAGTGTGCACATGGACTGTTTCCATTGGGTTAACCGAGATTCTTACCTCCCTCAGGGTTCTCGTGGTTTGAAAGCTGTCACAGTTGCAAAGCTTGGTTACGACCCCGACGAGCTTGATCCCGAATTGATGACACCGTATGCGACTGAACGACCGCAAACACTCGCAGAGTATTCCGTTTCCGATGCTGTTGCAACATACTATCTTTATATGAAATATGTCCATCCCTTCATTTTCTCCCTCTGTACGATTCTGCCGCTGAGCGGTGATGAAGTTTTGAGAAAGGGAACCGGTACACTCTGCGAAATGCTGCTGATGGTGCAAGCTTACCAGAGAGAGATTGTGCTTCCCAACAAGTACATCACACCGAAGGAAGCCTTCTGGGATGGTCATCTTCTCGACTCTGAGACCTACGTCGGTGGTCACGTCGAGAGTATTGAAGCAGGAGTGTTCCGAGCTGACATCCCGGTGGACTTTGCTGTCGACCCTGGAGCTATCGATGAACTTCTAAAGGATCTCGACGCCGCCCTGAAATTCGTGATCACTGTGGAAGAGCAGAAGAAGTTCGAGGATGTGGAGAACTACGAAGAAGTCAAGGCTCAGATTGTCGAGAGACTCAACAAGCTGAAAGAAACGCCAAACCGCCACGAAAAGCCCTTGATTTACCATCTTGATGTCGCCTCCATGTACCCCAACATCATGACGACCAACCGATTACAGCCTGATTCTATGATTCAAGAGTCCGATTGTGCTGCCTGTGACTTCAATCGACCTGGCAAGACCTGTGATAGGCGAATGCCTTGGGCTTGGAGAGGTGAATACATCCCGGCCAAGCGAGACGAGTACAACATGATTCGGCACGCGTTGGAGAACGAGAAATTTCCTGGAAAATTCCCTAGCTCTCCTATGCGGACATTTCAGGACCTGAGTGCAGACGAACAAGCCGGTCTTATTCGCAAACGTCTTCAACTGTATTCTCAGAAGGTTTACCACAAGATCCACGATTCAACAACTATTGTCCGAGAGGCGATCATTTGTCAACGAGAGAACCCCTTCTATATCAACACTGTACGAGACTTCCGTGATCGTCGATACGATTACAAGGGCAAGGCGAAAGTGTGGAAGGGAAAGACTTCGACTCTGCAGTCGGGCGGTGCACCTCAGAACGAGGTGGATGCCGCCAAGAAGATGATTATTCTGTACGATTCGCTACAGTTGGCCCACAAGGTTATTCTGAACTCTTTCTACGGATACGTCATGAGAAAGGGATCTCGTTGGTATTCACTTGAAATGGCTGGTGTTACTTGTCTGACAGGTGCTCACATCATTCAAATGGCTCGACAACTTGTTGAACGACTTGGACGACCCCTGGAACTGGACACCGATGGTATTTGGTGTATGCTTCCCGCAACTTTCCCCGAGAACTTCTCCTTCAAGCTCAAGGGTGGAAAGAAGCTCAACATTTCATACCCCTGTGTTATGTTGAACCATCTTGTGCACGCAAAATTCACCAATCATCAATACCAGACGCTTGTTGATCAAAAGACCCTCAAGTATGAAACACACAGTGACAACTCCATTTTCTTCGAAGTCGACGGTCCTTACAAGGCCATGGTTCTACCAACGTCAAAGGAAGAAGACAAGAACTTGAAAAAGCGATACGCTGTCTTCAACGACGACGGCAGTTTGGCTGAATTGAAGGGTTTCGAGGTGAAGCGTCGTGGTGAGCTGAAGCTCATCAAGATCTTCCAGCAGCAGATTTTCAAGTTCTTCCTCGAGGGAGAAACACTGGCTGACTGTTACGGAGCTGTCGCAAAGGTTGCCAACCGTTGGCTGGATGTTTTACATAGCAAGGGTACAACATTGGCAGATGAAGAACTGATGGAGCTTATTTCTGAGAACCGAAGCATGTCTAAGACTCTGGAAGAGTACGGCAACCAAAAGTCTACCAGTATCACCACCGCCAAACGTCTTGCAGACTTCTTGGGTGAACAGATGGTGAAAGACAAGGGATTGAACTGTAAATTCATTATCTGTGCTCGACCCAAGAACGCACCCGTCACGGAGCGTGCCGTTCCTGTCGCCATCTTCTCTGCTGAGGAACCGGTCAAGCGAACATACCTGAAAAAGTGGTTGAAAGAGGAGCCTACGGACACTGACCCTCGCGCACTGCTCGATTGGGACTATTACCTGGAGCGATTGGGCTCCGTTATTCAGAAGCTCATTACCATTCCTGCAGCCCTTCAGAAAGTTCGCAACCCTGTTCCTCGAGTGCCCCATCCCGACTGGCTTCAGAGGAGGATTAACATCAAGGATGACAAGCTCAAGCAGAAGAAGCTTACCGACCTCTTCAAGAAGAACCCACTTGAGGATATCACCAACATCAATGGTGCTGGAGTGGACGATTTGGAAGACTTTGGTAGTAAGTTGTTGAAGCCAAAGCAAATCAGCTCAGTCATTGCATCCTCTCAAGCTGCCACTGTTCAGAAACGCAAATCTCCTGAGCCGGCAGAGAATGATCCTATGTCTGCACTTCCCCAAGTTATGCCAAGTGCTTCAGAGAACTACGAAGCGTTCTTGATGTACCAGAAGCAGAAGTGGAAGCTTCAAAAGCAGGCCAGAACTCGTCGACGACAATTGTTCGGCGACAGGAGAGGTGGAGCAGTCAACAACCTTCAACAGACATTCATGAAGCAGGCGCACACTACCTACATGAGTAACTGGCAGGTTTTGCATCTCAAGACAACAGAAACCCCTGGCATAGTCATGGCATATGTTTTGATTGATGCCAAGATTCACACGCTCAAGGTCAATGTTCCTCGTCAAGTCTTTCTCAACCTCAAGAGTAAGGATCTGCCCGATGTTGAGGTCGATGGATGCGAAGTCGAGCAGGTCAACTATACTCTGCCCAACGGCCATCCTTCCAGTCATCTCTTCAAGTTGACTGTTTCGGAGGATATATACTTCAATGAGAGCGATAAGTTCTCTTTGCTCTTCAACCATCCTAGTGTTGAGGGAGTCTACGAGAAGCAAGTGCCACTGAACATTCGTGCCGTCTTGCGTCTGGGTAACCAATGCACCATTGACGCAACGCAGCATGCTGTTCTCGGAAAGGGTCTCGAGCAAGGTTTTGATCTAGCAGGTCTGAAGCGACCCGCCAAAACACGAACTTATCTCGAAACGTCCCCTCTGGCTTATATCTACATCTCTCATATCACAGCAGGCGAACGCCAGATCTTTGGCATCTTCTCTACCACAAACGATCAAGCCCATGTTGTTATCCTGCAGAAGAACAAGGACTCTGGACAAGATCTCCCCAATATTAGCAAGCTGTACTCCGAGATGCTCGCTAGGCGACACGCCGAAGCAGCTGGCACAAACTGGCAGGACTGCTTCACATACCAAGAGAAGCTTCACATCAAGATCACGCAAGTGACTACTCGACGCAAAGCTCATCTTGAGATCGGTGATGTTGTCAAGAAGATGCGTAAGGATGAGCCAAGGCCGCAGATGATGGTCATACAATCTTCTCAGCGCCAGCTTCTTGTTCATGATGTTCCTATTTTGGGAGAATTCCCTGTTCTTCCCTTGAAGTACGACATCGCGGACAGCTCATTGCCACCTCTGGGTTGGCAGTCTGTCATCGCCAAACGTCTTGTTGGTCATTACCTTGGTCTTGGATCGTGGATCCTGCACCTCACAGCATTGGCTCGTTATGGCGATGTCCCTCTATGTAACTTGGAGCGTGACGATCCTCGCTTCCTGATCGATATTGCGTATGCTCGCCGCCTTCAAGCTAACGGAGTCGTACTTTGGTGGTCTCCTGGCGCTCGTCCGGATCATGCTGGCTATGAAAAGGACGATCTCCTTGGTCCTCTCGATACAGTCAAAATGCCAAACATCAACAACCCCGGAACTTTCTCATCTGTTTGTATCGATCTTGACGTCCGAAACTTGGCAATCAATACCATCCTGACTTCATCTCTTATCAACGAGCTGGAGGGTGCAGACTCGGTCTCATTCAATCCTGCCGCTGATGATTCTGAGACACTTGCCTCTGAGAACGCCTTCGCCAATGCTGGTGTTCTCGTGCTCCGTGAGATGGTCAAGGCCTGGTGGACGGAAGCTTGCAAGGGAAGTACCATGGCCGATGTCTTGGTGCAGCACCTTGTCCGCTGGGTTGAGAATCCGGACTCGTTCATGTACGATCGGGCCTTGCACTATTATGTGCAGATGATGTCTCGCAAAGCCTTCCAGCAGCTCATGGCTGATTTCCGCCGAGTAGGATCTCAAGTCATTTTTGCTAACGCCAACCGCCTTATTCTCCAAACCACGAAGGCTGAGGTTGGTAATGCGTACGCCTACAGCCAGTATATCATCAAGTCAATCAAGAGCAAGCCGCTCTTCCACTTCATTGATTTGGAGATCAAAGAGTACTGGGACTATCTTGTTTGGTACGATGAGTTCAATTACGGAGGCAAGGCTTGTCAGGAGGTTGTAGAGGTTGAGGAGCAGAACCTCGAGACAATCATGAACTGGCAGATGGCGACATTCCTGCCTGTACGATTGCAATCTACATTCCAAGATTGGGTGATTGAATTCATTCAGCTCATGCACCAGCTCAAGAGACCTCATAATGGTGATCCAGATGCCACACCTCGCCTCACGCAGTTACCAAGCAAGGGCTTGGAAGAGCATGAAGGTCAAATCATTCTGGGCAAGGCATTCGAAAAGCCTTTGAAGAAGGATATCATTGGTCTCCTTAACAGGCAGAAGCGTGAGCTGCTTCATCCAGAGCTTGCTGGAGACTACACATTCCCCAGTCTTCCTGGTTCTCATCTCAACCTACGCAACCCCATTCTCGAGCTTGTGAAATCGCTCATGCAAGTGCTCTCCCTCGACAAAAACATCACCCTGGAAGCCCGTCTCCTTCGAAAGGAACTTCTAGCTCTATTTGAAGTACGCGAGTTCTCAAAGGAAGGCACATTCGCCAACCCATCAGAGAGTCTTCGCCTTCCTCAAGTATCGTGTGATAGCTGTACCATGATGCGAGACCTAGATCTATGCAGAGACGAGGATCTGTTTGGCGAAGGTGCTGCCTGGCGTTGCGGTTTCTGCGGAACCGAGTTCGATCGTGTCGCTATAGAAGAGCGACTGTTGGGCATAGTTGAGAGCTGGGTCGTTGAATGGACGACCCAAGATCTCAAGTGTGTCCGTTGCGGAGCACTGAGATTAAACGACTTTATGGAGCACTGTACTTGCAGTGGAGAGTGGAAGGAGGTAGTGTCACGACAAGATGTGAGCAAGAGACTCGGAGTCATGCAGAGGGTTGCCAAATTTTATGGGCTAAGAATGCTCAGTGATGTAGTAGAGGGTTTGTATGAGGGTTTGTAAAGGAGTTTAAAGGACACGCATGGAACAAGGAGTTCAGCTGGTATCAAGGGAATTGCAGGGATTACAAAGATATAGATACACTTGTTTAATAGAATAATGATTCCCAAGACATCGATTATAAACAAGTGCCTTTGTGTCGTCTAGTCTTGCACTCCAATGGATATTGTCTACGGATTGCAAATATGGCCCCCAATGTTGTAAGCTCTTATCGCGGGACCGTCCGTACAGCGCCCAGATGGCCCCCAAAATGCAGAGTTGCGGATTGGTGCGAGCTGAAAAGTCCTGGGTATCAAATCTACTTTAAGTATTCATGTTCTGGATAGGTAAGAGGGCAATCCGATGTCAGTATTGCTAGTTACCTCATTTAGCTGTCAATTACTGCAAGTCAGATAGCTCTTACCTGTGTAAGTGATGGTAAGGCTGATTCGTGAAGGATGCAATGGCACTACTGCCCGTATTAGACCTGCATACAATACTCCACTCAATTGCAAGTTGTAAGCCTAAAGGAAGGTACCTTCCCGAGAAAACGGTTCGCCTACCTCATGCAGAGGCCGCCAGCTTGTCACCCACAAGGCAACCGCACTCGACTTGTGACCAGAAGGAAGACCCCAGTCCCAGTCCCAATCCCAGTCCCAGTCCCAGTCCCAGTCGCACTTTCCTTATAACCCCCTCCCGGGAGCTGCTTTGTGTTTCCCCCTCAATTGTTGCCTTGACAAAGCGTCAGCCAGAAAATCTTATTCAATTGACAATGAACCATTTCAAACGTAAAGACCGCCGTGGGGCTGTCCACGTTCAACACAACCATCTCGGCCCCACAGTCCGGCACCGAAATGTACCAGCAGTATCCACGCCTCCGTCTACACCGGCTGCAGTGTTCTCGCCGATGCCAAAGACTACGAGCTCGCTTGATCTCCAGTCAATTTGCTTTGATGCTCAGCCAATTCAATTAGTTCAATCTGAATTCCCCGGCGACTATTATTGTTCTGCATCTCCTCTTAAACTAGACATGGAGCCATGCTTCAACTTTGCTGATGGGCTCGAGCTCGACAATAGAGAAATGAGTACAATGTCTAGTATAAGTACTGATACCTTCTCTTCTGCGGGATCCATATTTTCTTCTGTTTCCGATGCTGCCGACGCGTTGACCGTCCGGAACGGTCGCGGTCATTCAAGGGGCCCGAGTCCGTTGAGTCGAGGCGGGCGAACTGACAGCCTTGATGGCTCGGCGCCTTCTTTTGTTTGCCTGGGCCCTCAATGTCAGCAAGCATTTTCATCAGAAAAAGAGCTCAACTCTCATGTTAAATCTTGTCATACTTATGTATGTAACTGGGCTGGCTGCGATCAACCCAGTTTCTCCACCAGGGACGGCCTCATCTACCACGTCAAAGTCCAACATCTTGTCATTTGTCCATCCCCTGGCTGCACAGAAACTTCATTTCAAAGCATTCGTATCCTTCAGTCGCATATTTCCATGGCTCATCCCGAGGATGGGAAAGATGATGCAAAAGAATGGGAACTTCCAACGACAGCTGACGATAATATGAAGAAGGACGACGTGTCGTCTTTGAGCAAAACACCTATCCAAACTGTCACAACACGGAAGCGAAAAAATGACGATTCTGAGGCAGAGATGGCCATGGGATTGTCGAAAGCAAAACGTCAATGCCAGGATAGACTCTATAATGTTGTTGAGAAGCGAGCTAGAAAGAATGTTGGTAAGTATCTTGATTCTACTCTGGCATATCGAAACGCTGCACATTCATCAAATGATTAGCTCCTACCAACAACTGTCAGCTAACCATGAAAAGGTACACCACGAAGTGCAGAAAGTCCTACCGACCTTATCCGAGGCCGAGCTTCACGGCGGATAGAAACAACCAGTTTTCCATTGGTCTTCGAACATGCCATTCTCCCTTTCTTGTCACAATATCTACCAATTTGGGTTGGACCTCGCCATGTGGTGACTGTCACTCGAGGCAAATCACCACAAATGAAGCGAATTTGCATCATGGCTCCGAAGCAAATCTCTCGGGCTCGCAAGGTTCTAATCGTGAGGCACGTTCGAGACCTGATTCCAGCCAATTTCCTACCACTTGTTACCTTTGTATTTGCACAAGGAGAAATAAACAGGACCGTCACTTGGGCTCGGGGTCTAGGCAAAGACCACAAAGATGATATCTGCTCTGCTCGAAACCCCTATTTCTTCCGCGATCCCTGTATGGGCGATAGCATCGGTGTTACAGGCAACGGTACATTTGACGACAGCACTGCTACACTCGGTCCTTGCATTACTGTCGGCGGTGGGAATTTCTGGCTAGGCAACTTCCACCCTTTCTTAGAAGCGTACCAGCAGCTTGCTCAAGAGGTAGAGGTCGAGCATCCTTCTTCCCAGGATCGCAAGCGCTGCATAGATGAGGGGCATGATGCCATGGCGCATGAGACAAGTTTCAGGCTCGGTAGACTTGAAGTAACATCTGGACTGAATCTCAAGACGACGAGAATCTCGCACGATCCGTATTGGGATGAGTGTGATATGGACAAGCCTCTCGTCGTAACAGACTGGGCTCTTATCGGCTCTCGCACTTCACAGGCCAATATTCTCCGGCGATTCCCTTCGGAAACCCTACCACCAACCCAAGAGCCCATCGTGACTACGACGACAGCTATCACACCAGGTGCCGACGTCCTGTCTAGTGGTCGAACTTCTGGATACCAACGAGGCCAAATCGGCGAGATTCCTGCGTATGTCTCTGGAGATGAGAATCAAACACTCAAAGCCACTAGAGAATGGTTCATCGAGGAGCCGTGGCCGCAGGGTGATGAGGATGCCTGGATTCGTGGGGGCATTGGTGTAGAAGGCGACAGTGGTGCCGGTGTTGTAGATGCTAATACCCACAGCCTGATCGGACAAATCTGGGGTCGCAACAATTACTGGGGCCCTGGACAGCGAGTCACTTACTTCACTCCCATTGCAGACATTTTCGACGACATTCAAGAAAAGTGTGGGCAGCAGTCACGTCCTCAGCTTCCACAGCACCGTGATGAAGCGAACTGTCTCTCTTTACATCCATCATGCCGTCAATGCTTTGACCTACGAGCATACCTCAACAGTAGTAGAAGGAGTTCACGAATGTCGCTTCAAAGCATGATAATGGGCATAGGTGACAGCGACCAGGATCTCACCTCTATCGAGGCAGTTTCAGAGCTAGCTACACCAAGGGATTATCATCGCTATCCGGGCATAGAAGAGGCAGGTGCTTCTTTCAATGGTATCGTCTCGCCAGCAGGGCACGGCGGCTGTCCTGGAACTCCTATGATCGCCGACATGAGAAGTCCCTATGCAACAGAGCTGGATCTCGGGGATCTTTACGAATCCAAGTCTAGCGAGCCAGCTCAAACTCGAAAGAGAAGGCTCGTACCTAGCGATGATATTCCAGCTAATGCGATTGGGTCCTTGTTCCCTACTGTCCCGGAGGCGGGAAGATGGAAGAGGCAGCGAACTGATGGATGAAACTAGCCAGCGAAGCCTCCTCGTGCCATCTTCTTAGCTCGAGCGTCACGACGGTTATGATTCGCCCGAGATCCCTTGTTCGCCTCCTTATTCTTCCTGGCATTTTCCGTTTCTTTCTCACCTGTAGGTCCTGCGACATTGCCCCCTCTTCCGCGACCACGCCCTCGGCCTCGGCCACGGCCACCACCTCTACCACCTCTGGATGATCCACCATCGGGATCACTTCCTTCTTCTCCCGACCCAGCTGGAGAAGCTCGCCAAGACGTGCGCTCTATTTGTGCTTGTTGACCACTGAAGGCATACTTTGCTTCCAGTCGCCGCTTCTGCTGCGGGTTTCGCACAAGTATGAGAGCCCATCCCTCAATTGCTTCATCGGTCATACCAGTCTCCTTTCTCAGCTTGGCTCGCGGACCGCCACGTCTTGTCGCAGCATCTCGATCGAACAGCTTGGAGTCCATCTGGTAGGCACGGAATAGCGCCTCCTCGTTACCATCGCTCGCCGCATCGGCTTCCTGGTTGGAGGCATCAACAGTACCGCCCACATCATCAGCGTCGTAAGTATCGTCACGTTCGTCATCGTCAGAATCGAATGCCGCCAGAGCAGAAAGAATGGCGGACTTGTTTGGCGCATTTTCTTTGTCCTTGAGCATTTCGTCGGCATTTTTGCCAGGTTTCTTTCCAAAGGAGACTTTAGACACATCCATAGCAAGGCGGTCAAAGTCATCATCATCAAAGACATTATGTCGTGTAGGAAGTTGAGGTGGAGTAGATCGTGGTGCAAGATCCTTGTGTCTGGATTCTGGGTGCGATGACCTAATTATGGTTAGCTGAGGACCAATCTGATGACAGAGCATAACGCACAAGGGCTCGCTGCGATCAGCGTTGGCTAAGTGAGGCGGTAAAGTCTCACTTAGCAGGTTCGCAACGACTTGCTCCACATCCTCTCCATATTCATCAAGACATTTAGATACAAAGGCAGATCCGAGGTCAGGGAACAGATCCTGCACCTGTGTGATCTGACTCATTCGGTGAATGTGAATGTCAGCATCCACTTCCTGCTGTATCTCTTTTCCTTTTCCTTTGTCCACTTTTCGTCTCACTAGTCGTTTTGGACGAACCATAGCGCCCTTTCTATAGGCCTCGAGTGCCGTGATTCGCTTCTTGAAGTTGTCCGTTGCTGCTCCAGAGTCTTCCGCCCTTCGTGATAGGATTTTCAGGAGAGGGGTGCTGGTGATGAGTTCAGGGACAAGAGAGTCGTTGACATTTAGGGGCCCAGCCTTATGAGCGTCAGCCGCTTCCTTGAGAGCATAGAGCTGATCGCTCAGCATTGACCATTTGGCCGGCTCGACGTCTATTAGGCCGATGAGGCATAGGTAGGTGGTTGTTAGGATCACCTTTCGCAGAGGTGGGTTCATGACGCGGAAGCACACAATAAGACCGTCGAGAAAATCAGAACCGGCGAGAAATAATGTGCAAGCATCAGGTGAAGAATGTAGAAGATGGTTCAGCCGTATCAGTCGAGCCTCAACTGACTTTAGATCTCCCTTAATGCCAGCTTCCAACTGAGGGATAAGCTGCTTCTTCAGCCCAGTAAGACTAGCCTCCATTGGGGCACCATGCCGTTGAAAGAGCTGTGCAATAAGAGGCGCTGTAGCTTTCCGAGGGAATATCCTCGCGAGGTTTGCCAAGAACGCATAGTCAAAGAGCTGTGTAGGCGGAGACACAGAAAATACCCGTGAAGTAAGTTGGAAGACAGCTTTAGGTAGTGTTGTCGAGTGAGATTCCAGGATTGTGAAGCCTGCCTCTGCCGTCTCTTCTGCAAAAGAAGTGAGAAATGTTGCGATGGAGTCATCGCGCGATAAAGCTGTCTTGAGATCCTTCTCGGTGAGTGCAACAACAGCGCGGCAGATTGACGTCCAGGCTTCAAGAAGTGAATTCCATTCGCTAGAGGAGAGATGTTGTCGCCATGATGACTGTGGGAAAGGTGCGAGGGGTGGTAAAGATACCATCGTTCTTTGAGAGAAATAGCTCTCGCTGATTTAAGTGCAGTCAAGAAGTGAGTGTCTTTGATGTGTGGATTTTAAACCAAGGAAGCGGTTGTTCTTATAAACTGTTGCTCATTAACACCCATAAGAATTGGTATCGTGGCTTAAGCGTTTGCATCGCCGGATGATTCATCAGAAAGTGGATTCTCATTGCCTGCAACTGCAAGCTGATGAAGTCAACTTTGAGAAGGTACGAAGAGCAATGGCTGGCCAATCAGTATGTCATATTCCGAAGCACTAATCCATAAATGGATTGGGGCACAAGAGCCTGGAGCTGCCCTGGTTGTTAGTGCCGCAAATCAAACACCAAGCAAATGGAAGGAATCAGAGATGATCTCACTTGAATCCACCTGCCTTTCTATAAACTGGAGGTTGAAGCTTTGAGCCTATCTCAAGACTTGCAAGACCAAGGGCTTACATCCTACAACAAACATAGATCGTAATATATCACCGAAAAGCACCATTAGCCTAAATTGACTTTGACTGAAATCTTTTTGTTGAATATGGTTTTATCTCTAATCCTATACAACAACCATTCCTGTTCATTCACAACGCCAATAGATGCTCAGAGCCCAAAATCTCATGAATAATCCAACGCCTTCCCTCGTTCCGACTCTTCTCCTCTGTCTCCCAACATATATAACACACTCTGTGAGGAGACTCCTCATCTCTTGCTGCAGTGCAGGTAGCCTCTTAAAAGTCCCACAATGTACATTCTCGTGGTGGCGGTAATTCAGGCATCAGGCCATCCACAAAGGTGCCTGTCTGTGCAAATGACATCCATTGGGCTTTGGACTTGTCATCGTACTTGTCAGGGGGCAACTCTGTATCCGCCGAGTATCCTGGTGGCCCATCAGGAAACCAAATCCGCCGCCATGTTCCGTCGAATTCTTGGATACCAGGCAAGTCTTCCTTGTAAGTGACAGGTTTGCCTTTGAACATGGAAAGTCGTCCGTCCATGCCCTTGGAGCTGTAACTTTCGATTGGCGGGTGCTGTCTGGTGCTGCCAGGTGGGTATGGATTTTTTGAGGCAGCGTCTGTCTTCAGGGGTTGCGATGCAAACGGGTTGGAAGAAGTTGTCGATGTAGGGTTTGATGGCTGGCCGAATGGGTTCGCTGCTGGCTGGGAAGGCTTGCCAAATGGGTTGCTAGCTTGCGATTGATTGCTCTGTGAAGCAAAACCATTGGCTTGAGGTTGTGAAGGTTGACCAAAGGGATTGTTCGCGGGTTGGCTTGGGGCGGCACTAGAGGAGCCAAAAGGATTAGATGTTGCTGGTGCAGGAGTATTCGATGGCTGTCCGAATGGCGAAGCCGCTTGCGCAGGCTGTGAAGGTTTTCCAAACGGGTTGGCCGCAGCGTTATTCTGGTTATTGTTGTTCGCTCCGAATGGGCTGGCGTTCTGGTTGTTCGTAGTACTAGGAGCGCCGAAAGGATTTGCTGCAGGAGCATTACTGTTATTATTTCCGGCGTTTCCAAAAGGACTGGCATTGCTGTTCGTTCCACTCGGGGCTCCAAAGGGGTTTGGCTTTGCACCAAGCTGGCTGGCTTGTCCAAAGGCACTACCTCCTGCGTTGAGTTGTGACGGCTGGCCAAACGCACTGCCTTGTGCGTTGGGTTGCGATGGTTGACCAAAGACGCTTCCTTGTGCGTTTGGTTGTGAAGGTTGACCGAAAACACTGCCTTGCGCAGCGGGCTGGGAAGGCTGACCGAAAGCTGGTGTACCGAACGCGCTGGGCTTCGCACCTAGTGCTGAGGGTTGGCCAAAGGCAGAAGCTGGCTGAGATGGCTGACCGAAAGCTGAGGGTTGGGAGGGCTGTCCAAACGCTGACGCAGTCTGTCCTAGTTGCGAGGGTTGGCCAAATGCCGATGGCTGTGAGGGCTGTCCAAACGCTGAACCTCCCTGAGCTGGCTGCGATGGTTGACCAAATGCTGGAGCTCCAAACGCGCTTGGTCTCGCGCCGAGAGCTGAGGGCTGTCCGAAAGCACTTCCACCGGTTGATGCGCCACCACCAAAAGGAGATGCGTTATTGTTGTTGTTCGCTCCGAATGGGTTCGCCTGAGTTCCAGTATCTGCGATGGTCGATTTCGGTCGCTTCCCAACGAGAAATTCTCCAAAAGGAGCTCCCTGCGTTCCTTCTCTGCAAATATCGTGTCGATTAGGGTGGTTGTTCTCGGCGCTGACCATAAAATCTACAGCTCCTTTGACGTCGCGGAGGGCGGTTTGCATCTGTTGCTGCGCGTTTGCGTACAGCTCTTGCGCTTCGTTCAACTGCAGTCGCATCGCGGGTTAGCTTAGATGCATCCCATTCAAAGGGAGCGATTGACTGGGTGCTTACAGCTTGCTGCTCATTTCCTGCGGCCTTGCCCATCATAAAATGCAGTCGCAGTTCTTCAAAACTCTGCTCGCGTGGGAATCCGCCAAAGAGCTGCCCAGGAGCATCTCGCCCTGGCGCATAGGCTGAAAGGATCCATTGTGGTACCTCGCTGGTCAAATCTTTTTCGATGGTATCGGTGTTGATGTTGTATTTATCTACTGAGCTGTTAATTGATGTCCTTCTCGTCAAGCTCATAACTCGTTCATACCAGCTGGGCTCTGGTTGCTGTTGCCTCCTCCTAGAGCTCCGAAGCGGTTTGAGGATTGGTTTCGATTATTCGGGTTAATGTGTTCGAATCGACAGTTGTCTGTATATAAGTCAGCATGGTTAATACGAAAAGAAATCCTTGAAGGGTAAGACATACTTCCATTTCTGCAGTTTCCCTGCTGATAGAATTTACAGATCGTCATCTTGAAAGAGGGTCGAATGTGCTTCTGTTTGTTATTTGGGAGTTCGAAACTTTGACACTATCAGCCAAAGTCGCCGTATTGAAAGCTACCTCATGACGAGGAGAATATCTCAGTGTCGAGGGCAATGTCTTGGCTAGATTCGAGGAATTGTTCTCAAGTACGCGGGGGAAAAGATTGATTAAAGAGAGTGTAAAAGAAAGAAAGAAAGCTTAGACAAGAGAATAGATGGATCTCTCAGCCTTTCCCAGCCTCGCTCACTGGAGCCGTTTGGGTTTTTGCGAACGCGGTATGGAAGGAAGTTAGTTAGACAGCCCGACTATGCACCTAATATTACATTACAGTGGGGCTTGATGCGCTAAAACTCTCGTCCCTGAATCACATGGAGCCTATTGTTCTTCTAACAGGATAATAATAACCTGAATGGAAGAGCTGACCACTGAGTTGTACAAGACAAAAAAGAACTAATCGAAGAGCTCGGTTAAAACGCCATAAACTGCCTGATTAATTTCGTCTCTTGTGCTCCGAGCAGCCAAGTTGCTTTCCTATTGTTCATCTTATTGAGCTCCAAGAAAATAGGCAGCAGCCAATGACTGAGTTTATCTCATTGAAGCATAATGGAGTCAATAGAAATATATTTTCAATTTTGTTTTGATTCATTCTTATCTTATTTCTTGTATAGTTGGTCATTTCATCATAAGATTTGTTCCATCCTTATCCATATCTCCCTTGGTGTAGGATCCATGCTCAATGTCATTACTAACATATAGATATCCGACATATTTTCCTATCCACCTTTTTCTTGGTCTTTCAAAACTCAGGATGAGATGTGAGAAGCCTTTCGGAACTCAATCATAGGTCCATTCTTGGCACTTGTAAAGGTATCGACCAACTGCATCTCACCAGGTCGGTGTCGGCCCCATTCATTCTTAGGGTTACCCTCAGCAGGATCAACAATACCGACGGCCTTGCGCATATCATAAAGGTACATGGTACGGGCGAGAGTGTTGGTCATCTCAACATAAGCAAGACCCTTTCCAATGCAGCCACGAGGTCCAACGCTGAAGGGGCAGAATGCGCTGGAAGCCAGAGCAACCTCCTCCTCGGTTGTGTTTTGACCAGTGAGGGGGTTGTGGGCACCGACGAGCCATCGCTCGGGCACGTACTCGTAAGGAGAGGGGTAGTAGGACTCGTTGTGGTGGATGGTGTAATGGGGAACACCGACGACAGTGCCCTCAGGGATGGCACGGCCTTCAATAGTCATGCCGCCAGAGAGAACCTCGCGGGGAAGGATACCACCAACAGATGGAGACATTCGCATAGCTTCATCAATACAGGCGCGGAGGTAGGTGCAAGATGCGAGAGTGGCGCCCTGGCAGATCTCCTCGACGTCGTTAAACTTGCTTCGGATTTCTTCGGTGACTCTCTCGAGAGCGCGGGGGCATCGGACAAGGTAGAAGAGGGTGGCGGCCATAGCAGTAGAAGTGGTGTCGGATCCAGCAATGATGCTATCGAAGGTGTTAGTTGAAGTCCTCTTTCGCTGGCACATATTACTTACAGAAGGTTGGATTCGGACCAAAGCTCAGGAGTGCTGAAACCCTGACCAGTTTCGGGATCGCGAGCCTTGAGGAGGTAGTAGAAGAAGTCGCGACGGTCAGTCTCCTCACCAAGCTTGGTGCGCTCAGCGAGTTGACCCTTGCTGTAACCCATATAGCGAGCGCGGCCAGCAGCGAGTCCGGGGAAGAGGAATCTGTCCAGGTTGAGCTTGTTGACGATGGGCATGGTTCCGCACTATGAACAGTCAGCTTCAGATCTCACTGGATTCTGCGTGATACACTTACAAGAAGGTGACGGGTGGTTGCGGCTTCAACAAGCTCGAGAGCGAAACGGTTCTGCGGGCTCTCAAGCATGTGGAAAGCCTTTCCAAAACACAAATCACCAAGGATATCCATGGCAAGGTAGTTGCACCAGTCGCTCATCTTGCGAGGCTGAGTCCAGCCCTTGCTCTCAGCAGATCCGTCCATCATGCCAATCTGTTCGCAGAAAGTGCGGACGTTACCGAGGATGTATCGCTGCATCTCCTTCATGGCGCTCTCGGAGAAAGCCTGAGACATGACACGGCGCTTGCGGGCGTGAACCTCCTTGTCACGGGTGTTGTGGGTGTTGGCGGTGGGGTGGACAAAGGCATTGTAGAACTCGGCCTTGCGGACGTTTGAGCGGAAGCCGTAGATCTCCTTGAGGGCCTTGTTGGAGTTGAAGCAGATCGAGTTGGGGCCGAAGCGGACGACGGGGCCGTATGTTTGGTGCATGCGCCAGAATTCGAGCTGTCTGTCACCCTTCCAGGCGTGGTAGAGCTGGTAGCCATCTGTGATCTTGGCGAGGAAAGGGCCTGGGTACTTGGCCAGAGGATGGAAGAAGACTCTGTAGACGACAATAGCGAAGCCCTAGGTATATCAGTCTCTGGCTCTTGAAGGGAGGCTGTAGATTTCACTTACATAGAATATGCCTCCTCCCACCAACAACCCCAAGTAAACCCCCAAGTGTTTTAGATCAGCTGTCATCTTGTCTGTCTCATTCACACACACACACAAGCAGAGTCTTGAGAATAGATAAAGAGAAGAGCAGACAATAACCAGAGAGAGAGAGACGGAAGACCCGGGGAGTTAAATAGTACTACTGTATGTCCCTTATCAATAAACAAAGGCAAGCTGTAAGCAGCCCCATGACACACCCCGTCTCGTCTAGCTCATCATGCCCACTTCCCTCATACTCTTTTTTACGTTTGTTCCATGGCCATGGCTGACGCTCTTAATCGGCTGGCGGCGGCACACAAAGCTTGTCAACATTCACAAACTTGTTGGAGGTGTAAGGTGGAAGGGGGGTGTAAAGCTGTAACCCGTCTAAGTGGTTTTCCTGCGGCTAAGTTCGGATTTCAAAGTAGCGGAACTGCATTGGATATGGATCGCGGAGAATTGTAAGATTGCGGGGGAAGAGGAAGCTGTGGGGTTTCTGAAATTGGGGAATTTTTGTTATGAATGACTTCAGTTGTTGCTGCTAATGGAATTCTAACCGTCTTTTTCTTAGCTTACTTGTGCATTTCTCAGAGCTCAACATCGGGATTTTATTATATGTTTGGGTCGTCTTTGATGGCATGATAGATAGTTTTCCTTCCCCGTTGTAGACAGTAATATAAAACTACACATTTCTCTCTCATGAATTGAAGTACAAGTCATATCTCATAAACTCAACGCCCCATCTATGGCTTACGACAACAATACTGAAAACGTCGCCGTTAGTCTTAGCCTGAGCCAGCCTCGATGATACATACAAAGAGGTCACCTGCCAATTTCTGACTTTCCTCCTTAAATCACAGTAAGACGCCAATCGATCCTCCAATCCACGCCAAGTCAACGTCTACATTCCGTCATTACTCTTGAAACAATGTGTATATCGTCAGCCATCATCCATATCTTTGTTCTCCAACTCGGCACTGCTAATGGCACGGTTTTCGGGCCATAGCTCATCCAACGGCACATGCCATGCATTGCGGAATCAGAAGTAATGTCCTTTTCCTCTTTTTTTGTTCCTTTCTTTTTTCTTGGTAATGCCAATACGAAGCCAGCAGGGGGGTAACGCAAGCTTGTCTTCCCTGCTCGGCTGTATACTGCCCGATGATGACCGCGGCGTTGTGGATATTCGGAGTCCCGTGAGTGGGCACGGAGATATTTTGACGCCGAGTGGGTACGGAAAACTGTCACCTACATGCCTAATTCAAGCTTGACCACGGTTCTTTTGACAAAACAACATTGGCAGGAATGGATACGATAGGGTAATAATTTCTTTGTGCCTTGTTGGTCAGCCGCTGACCAAACGGTTAGGGTGAGTCTGGCTGAAGCTCATGTGATGTTCATTGCGACTCTGTTATCTATTGTGCAGATTTCTGTGCTTAACTGAATGTTACTGCAAGTCTGTGGCAGGAAAGCAAACACGCAAGAATAATGTTGAATCCAAAAGCCACACATCGGCGCCCCCAAAAAACAGTTTATGCAGCCGAACCAGAATATCATAGCGTGACACAATAGATGATGATCTGCAGGCACATTTCGTGCACGTTCATATGTATAGTACTGTTAAACCCTCAGCTGCATGATTCCTACCCTACAACCACTAACTAACATTAGATTTCAACTAAGTTAGCAGGTTGTCCACAACATCATCCTCAAGACAACGGCACAATGAACATATATGCAACAAGGATATATATTGTACGCAACATCATTAAGCTCATTGACCAGGTTACTGTACATTATTAATTACCCAAACCGTCCCTTACCCATTAACTCCTCCGCGGTATAAAGCATTCCAATAGTACCCAGCATTGACGACAAGCCAGTGTCGCGTTGCTCATACTCTTCAACCACAACACGCAATTCTCATGCTTAGTTGTAATATCTAGGCTCGTTGAACACGTGGTATCTGTGTTGTCGCACACCATCACCCCGGAACATGGCAGGGAATCTCCATCCTTCAGGCACATCCTTCTCTTCAACACGACGGTTGCGCTCTTTATCCGACTGTGCTTCTAACTGGGCAATCTCTTCCTTTGACTCGGGAATCTTGAACTTGGCAACCTGTAGCTCAGTGTCTGTGATCGAACTACGACTGACACGAGCATACCCTACACGTTTGAGGCGTTTGAAAAGGATATACTCGCACCATCGATCCCAATCCGAGGGGTCTACATCCTTCATACCAGATGTATCGCTTACGTAGGTGTTGTAGTTGCCCTGCTTTGGTTTTGTCACCAGATAACTGAGCAAGAATGCTGGTCGTGGGGTTGAGCCCATGAGCTCGGCAAGATAAATGGACTGTAGTCGTCGATCCTCGGGATCTTCTTCCTGGCCAGAGTGGAAAACAAACACATCCACAAGTTGGCCGTAGACATCGAGTGTGGCATGAATGGCGGGGGCCAGCTCACCAACAGGACTTGGTAGAAGGTGATGTGTCGAGTTCAAGATGGGGAATTTGGACAACAGAGCGGCACCCCAGGTGTGCTTGTTGGGACCAGGACCATAGTCGACGTACATGCCAAGATCCTCGGCAAGGAATTGCGTAGCATCACGGTTACCCATGATAATACGCTGGTTGTCAGATTCGAGAAGACCAATCACGTCAATCTCTAATTCCTTGATGAGATCTCGCATGCGGTACTCAGACGCCCACATGTCGTTGTCAAACGAGAAGTGAATTGTCCAGATACCAGCAGTCAAAATACGATCATCAGCATGGTAGGGCTGATGGTTGTTGGCGGGAAAGCGCTGGAAAGCCGAGATGAGGAAGAGAATATTAATCAAGATCGTCGAGACTCCGAAATACTTCCTTTGCTGAGTTGGGAGAGATCGTTTTGGAGTTTGCCGTTGAGGGCTAGAAATGTTGATGCCATAGACACCAGCGCCAATGCAGGTCATCATGGTATACATGACCCAGTCGGTATGCTCGCGGACAAGCTGACCTCCTGGAACAAAAGCATAGGCCACAACCCACACGTGGAAGAGAACCAAAAAGTTGTAAATGAGGAATCCATTACCAAAGGTCGTCGCGGGGTTCGTCTTGGCTGCATGGACGAGAATCGGAACTGAGTATGCCATCAAGTAAGTAGCAAGTGCAAGGGCGCCATAGTAACCAGACCAGTGACTGAAAAAAGTCAAAAACATAGCACCGGTGGTACCAATGATGTAGGCGCCCCAACTGCTAGCAAGTCTGGGCTGCCATACTCCGCTGAATAGACCCAGTGACATAGCAAGAACAGTGAGCCACCCATGGGTAGAGAAGTATGGACCGCGAATGGGGTATCCTTCCCAGCCCCAGAGGATCATGGTACTGGTGTCGGAAAGCAGTGAGTGAAGGCCAAAGAACAGTCCCGCCAAACCAAGCGAAGCAAGAAAGCTGGAGCTGGCCTTAGCGTGGCTGGTAACCAGTCCAGCAGTGAGAGGTGCTTTTCGAGTGAAGCGGAGAGCAGCCAGAATACCAAGCACAAGACCCGTGTTGTTCCAACCTCCATTCGCAGCGTGCATAATGGGCCAGATGGGGTTGTTGGTCCACCAGGCGAACTTGGCAGTAGATGAAAGGATGAGACCAATCATCCAGCCCAGAATCTTAGCCTCGAGGCGGCCTTCGTGTACGGATTCAGCAAAAAGAGTTCCGGCCCAGCCCAGACATGACATGAATACGCCGAAGCCAACGGTGAAAAGACGCATGCTGGGTTCCTCGACTAGGTAGGCTGCGATGCCTGCTAGAGAGAGGAGGTGAACAGCACGCAGGTTGTTCACAATCATGGTTCGTGCGGAGCGGTTAGCAAGAATGAAAGGCGAAACAGTTGTCATAACCGCAACTTCGTATCCAGAAATGCCCATGTACCAGAGTGGGAAGTCTATAGAGATGTCAGATCCATGCATATCGTGTCCCCGGCTGTGAATAACTTACACCACACTACAAGTCCTAGACTTGTCAGGATAGTCCAGAAAACATACTGTAATGGGTTAGTGGTCAATTGTTTCCACTTGTGGGAAAATAGTGCGCCAACTTACTCCATGATACACTTCAGCAGCAATATCAAGTGCTTCGGACCAGCTGAAACGAACCGCAAAGACACCGCCGGTCGCCTTTTCCTTCCTAAGATTTACATTAACAACCGCATTCTTCCCCTCGCTCGCTCAGTACTTACTCTTTTTCCAAAACAGCAGACGGGACTGATGAAAGGTTGTCACTGCAAAAGACTTAGACAATGGCCTTAAAACATGTCTATTGGGTAAAAGGCTGTTCTGAAAGCCAAAGACTATCTGGGAAGCCATTGAACGTACCCCTTGCTCGCACCCTTAGTGTCTCTAACTTCGATGTCGAAAGTACTGAAGTCGAGGGCAGTTACGGCGTCGAAGGCTACATCAAAGATGATCAAGGACCACTCGAAGAAGGCGTATGTAGTGTAAGCTGATCGACATGGTTCGTTAGTGGGCTGTACAAGCACGGGCGTTTAATCGGTTAGTTAAGCGATAGCTTACCTCCAGCGACTCGATGGACCTTGTGCTGAATAAAGAAGTAGACCAATGGCACAAGGGTACCGAAGAATGCCGAGGCCAGGTATTTTCGGTATTTAATGGCCTGAGGGTTGGCGGGGCTGAGCGCAATACAGCCGGTGGTCCACGGAAGCGTCGCGACAATGTATGAAATCATTAGGATATCGTGCCAATCGTGGTCATCTGTAGATGTGATGTATGTCCATCCGCCGCAGGTTAATGTTCGTACGAGTCCCATGATAGCGACAAATGTAGGCAGCTTCTGGCCAGGCTTGCGCGTGAGAAGGTACCATAAACCGACGAGAGCGAAGCGAGGACCTATTCCCTGTCAGTAAGAAGATGATACTGCACAATTCAATTGTTTGTTATGTACCGGATGTAATGGCGATAAAAATCATGAAAAAAGATCGCTCAGGGTATCGATCGCCGATTGTCGCGGACACTGAGGGAAACCATTCTTGCGGATAACCGTAGAACTCGTTCTGTACGATCTTGTGATAATGAAGGTAGACGCCGATAACCAATGCGCTAAAGAAAGCAGCTATAACAAAATGTATTAGCTTCTCGATCAGATAATCATACATTTCCGCGACGACCGCGCATGCAACAACGCAACAGAAAATAAGCAAGCAAAGCAACAACATACTGAACGCGACTGTTGTGTGCGCCCAACTGACCAAGCTTCCGTTGAAGCTTAGGACGACACCAGTATCTTTGTCTTTGTATTTCGATGTCATTTTGCAGGAAAAAAGAGCTTAACAAGCACTGCAGAATCCCATCCGGGCGATCCGTGAGCGAATAAGTCAAGAATTCAGAGCGAGCGACGACAATAAATAGACATGAAAGTGGTGAGATGCCCTCTTCCCTTGGCAAACATACATAAACGGCCTCGGACCTTTAGACACTAGCTCCGTCGCGACGTAATACTTGGATATTAATCCTAAAGTGGAGAATCTACAGGGCAACACGAGCAGGGGACATGGGGGTTGTTTCCGGAAATCGGATTTTGACAATGGCCCGCGCGCACCTTCCCGAGGCGAATGAGAGGGGCATACCTACCTAAACAACAGCGTCAACACCCAACGTTTTCCTCTTTGGCACAGACATGTGACCTTGGGAGAAAGGAAAAACACCAGACTTAAGATCTACATTCCTGCAGGACTTCGATGTGAGATGATTCGTCTTAATTATTATTTTACTCAAAGCCAGGCCTAAAATAAAAAACAGCTAAGAGGCTTACACCAAAAATAGGTCATCTTTTACATGAGTCCTTGCACTGTTTTTTTGACACCATTCGCTAAGGCGAGGCTGAATAATGCTCCACTAAAAAAGTTATCGATCTGCCAGCCTTGTCCGCAAAAAAACTTCCACACTCACTGAGCTACACGATATCCAATCAATACCTTTCTAGACCATAGATAATCACCCATTCCGGTCACAAACCAACAATATGGCTGGTGTCGCTGAAAAGGCGAGATTCTATCTTGAACGCGCAGTGCCGCAGTTAAGAGAGTGGGAGGATAAGGAGATTTTCTCCAAGGTATGTCTTTGCTAATGTTGCGAAAACATCGTCGACTAATCTTGCCATTCTTCCAGGACGAGATCCGCACAATTGTCCAAAAGCGAAACGATTACGAACATAGAGTACTATCGCCCGGTAACAAGCCTTCGGACTGGTCCTCATACGCACAATGGGAACAGTCCCTCGAGTCCCTCCGTAGCAAACGCTGCCGGCGCCTCAAAATCCGACATCTCGCCTCCGCCCACGCTGGTCAGGGCCGCACACTCGCGATCTACGAGCGAGGCGTCAACAGGCACCCAGGAAGCAGTGCGCTTTGGCGAGAATATCTTTCATACACTTCCAGCGTCAAGGCATCCAAGCGCTGGCGCAAAACCATGACCAATGCCCTGCGCATGATGCCAACCGATCCCGAGCTATGGGCCATGGCCGGTCGAAGATCAGCCAAGAATGGCGACATGGCTGCTGCGCGCGGATTCTTTATGAGAGGCTGCCGGTTCTGCACAACCAATGAGCAGTTGTGGGTCGAATATGCACGAAGTGAGATGGAGTGGCTTGACAAGGTTGACAAGCGCAAGGCGGCGGCAAAGCCTGGTCACGATGTGCTCCGACCTGATCGCGAGGAAGATGGAGATGAGCTGCGACTCGTTGATAGTGATGACGAAGATGAAAACGAAGATCTCCCTGAGCCATCCAATACACAGGCCAAGGTCATCGACAAGCAATCGGCGCAGCAGCTGAAGTCCAATCCTGCCATGGACGGTGCTATTCCGATGGCTATCTTCGACATCTCAAAGAAGCAAGGTTTCTTCAACGCCAACACTGCCGAGAAGTTCTTCGACCTCTTTGCTTCCTTTACACAGGTCTCAGCACAGCCCAGGATATCGCAGCATGTTCTTGCCGTGCTGGACCAGGAGTACCCCAATCACCCAGCTACTTGCAATGTTCATATTCGTCAACCCATCATGGGCGTCAACCCTCAGACTGCGGAGTTCCCCAAGAACCTCAGGGAGGTACTGGCACGCTTGAACAAGTACCTGGACACCACAACGGACCGTGCCGAATTGAAGAAGAAGACTGTGGCATGGATAGATGGATACCTGGCGCTGGATGCTTTGGACGAGGGTATCCGGGCAGTTCTGGAGCATACCAAGAAGAAGATGGAAGTCATCTAAATGGGTCATGGGGAAAGTTTCATAGAGCGAGATATCAAAACTTTTACGTTGTGTTTGTTGTAGATTTTACTATTCAAAATTTAATCAGTGATTCGTTTCGTGAAATACAAGGGGTTGTTGAAAGTCGTTCATGGGCTAGGCTGGGCTGGACTCAACTGGACTGGGGGCTAATCACATCCACTTACGGTTTCGTATAAGCCATTAAAGGGCCCTTCGTACCCAGTATTAATCATTGCTCAAAATAAAACCTGCGGACGAGAAAGGCAGTCGTTGCATTGGCATGTACTACGTATGTAGCACTCACCTCTACGTAGCCTTTGTTGCACAGTTATGTCGAGACGCATGATTCAAGACTACGGATTCTTCAAGCTTGAGGTGCCTAGGTACAGTAGAAGCAGCTTCATGGGGATTGCCGCGTGGTGGTTGCAAGCCCCGGCCCGACGTTAGGGTGACCCAGCGTTTTGGGATCATCCCGTCACGGCGTTAAGTTGTGGGGCTAATATAGTGAGAGTGAGAGTCTAGACGATCTCAAACAAACTGGTTAAGAGCACGAATGCACACCTTTAAAGGGATTGAAGTATCGCCTGTTAACAGTGAAGCAGATAGGCCAGTTTGGTCACGAGGGAAATATACAAATAGGTGCGTGCTCGTGGTGTTGGCCAGACTATCATCGACCAACAAGTATATATATATATAGTATTACTGTCCGGCAACGGTGCCTGAAGAGGGTGCCGTGCCACGCGATTGTTGGTCCCGCAAGCGACTGGAGCGTCCACAGGTATGGCATCATACATCATGTAACTCAGCGATGCATGGGAAGCCAGAATGGCATCTGGGCCGTCCTATGCAGGTTTTCTGCATATCGATATTTTATCTTCTGACCGTGACAAGGTTCACTTGAGCTCCAGACTACAAACATCTAGCTTTGCTTGTTCAAAGCCTGGATAATTGCTCGACAACTAACCTGCTGTTTGCTTATGCCATAAGAAAGGACCATTAGAGATACCACCTTACTTTCGATGCTGTTAGGGTTCCATTCACTAAACCCAGGCTGAACTAGATTGGTTCCTCGAGGGAGAGGATCGAGTGATGATATGAATGCACATGCCTTTTGTCGTGAGCCCGGAAAGGCGTTCCCCGGCAAACTTTCTTGGCTCTGATTCAGAACAGACGCAGAGAAGGCGTCAATGGTTCCAGGAGCTAGTTTCATGGGTGGCAGAGCAATACTATTTCGATTGAGATGGTCAGGAGAAGGCGTTGTTAAAGTGAGGGACCGAGACAGATCTGCAACCATCATCTGGTTGGCTCATCCCTCTATTGATCGCTCACCACCCTTCTTCCATGGCTTTGCTGACCAGCCAGTGGCACCGACGCGAATGCTCGACAGCACATCCTCGTGAGAAAAATACAAGCCAGTTTGGGGCACTAGCTTGTTTATCGACTGCCTCTACTTCTGCCTGCAACTCGTAGCACAGCAAACAATTTGCCACCCGCTGACCCCGTTCTTAATTGATGTGGGGTGAGTTCACGACAGGGGAATTAGAGCACGGTAAGTTACATGGAGGGGAGAGGCGCGGTCAACAGGAGAAGAGGAGGAGGGGACTAAACAGAAAGATACAGGAGAAATTAGAAGGGGGGAAAGAGGGGAAAGAAATGCTTTCAATCGGTACCGAGCCTGGGCGGGCTGTTGCTCTGTCGTGCCAGTGAGTAACTCTCGACATGTGCGATATCTGGGCCAGCCGATTCCAATTAGAGAATTATCCATTCATTCCTTGAGGGGTCAACGCCCAGCCATCAAACAGAAGCTACTGGTTAGACTTCAACAGAAAGCCTGATAATGAAAGTATGATAAATACGAAGCATAATAACAATAATAATCGTTGACCGTGTTCCTTAGGGCCGTGGGACAAAACAGACCCTGCCAAATCAGTCACCCACCTCAAAGCGGCGCGTGGATGATCTGGAATCGTACAGTGCGTGACCCAGAGAGTGCGAGTGTGAGTGGGCGGTCGGATCGTGAGTAAGAAATGAGAGGATCAAGGCTAGATCTGAAGAGGGATTGTCAATGGAAGGGAACAGCAAGAGGAACACGTACTGTTGTATCTTCATGACCATTGACATGAACAAGGCGTAAATATCATATGTTAGGTGATTGTTATTTGCGAGGAAAAAAAGTTAATCTTTTCATTGCCCTATCATCCGCTCAGATTAGGCTCAACCCTGGAAGCTGTTGATGGATGAACAGCGGACACCTCATGCGGCAGTGAAGAAACACCGAAGTACAATAAGACTGTCAATTATTTCAAGGGTTCAAACACGAAGGAATGAGATAAACATCAGCAGTGACTCTCAGTTAAAGCGACATGACTGGAGCCTTTGAGCGGAGAAAATTTCGTTAATAATTGTCGGGGTGAATTGCTTAAAAGTAAAGTGAGGTTGCCAGCCCAGCCCAGCCCAGGCCGTTGGCGTTACGGAGAAAAGAAAGTATGGAAGGTAAGGTAGGTACAGAGAGGTAGGCAAGGCAAGGCAAGGCAAGGTAAGGTATTTCACATAACTACCCCCCTTCCCCCGTTCCTTCTTGCTGCCCATTTCCCGCCAGTTCTTTCCCCTCTCAAACTCTCTGACCTTCTTTTCCTTAATTGCTTTATTTTGGTTTCCTTCTTTTTCGACCTGTGTTGCTGTTGTGCGCACACCTGTCCTTTGAGCTGCTCACTTATACGAACGCGGAGCCATCTCCAAATCGTCGGGTCGGGTGGTTTTCAGGGCACCCCAAGCCGCTGGATTGGGTGTTAGTGGGAGTAATGGCAGTTCAATCGCCTTTCCTCTCGACGCAACAATGTTGAAAACCAAAGAGAAAATCAGGGTCATTCAGAAAAATGGCCGACAAAAGAAGGGATTTTACGACAAAACGAGGGTGACGGCCTTCACCGGCTCTTCAAAGGCAGCCCAGAACAGAGAGACTTGAGACGGCGCTGCTGGCTGTTCTGGCCATGACGACCTGCCTGACAAGGATCCATCCACTGGCATCCACTCGGGAAGCGCCAGTGGTGGGTGGACAGCCCGCATCAGGCGCCACCACAGACAATCCCCGGACTCAAAGCCGACAAGCTCTGCGCCTCTTCCAGTCAGAAACAGGAAAACCAAATTGACCCAATGGACTGAAAATTGTTATGGGAAATGTTGGTTGTTTAATGGGATAAGCACTGCAATCGAAACGGTAGTGGTGCTGTTGCCAAAGGAAGGGGTTTGCCGTGTTCCTGGCGCCAAATGGTCCGTTCCTTCTTCGTATGGGTCATGCCGACCCCAAAAAGATCAAATGCCAGCCCGGGCGCCCAGAACTCCCGCGAGTACAGGGGCTAAAAAGAGCTGGACTTACGGGGCATGTGCAATGCAGTGCAGTTCCATCAGTGCAGTTCAGTCAGCGCCCGCGATGAATTATGATCAAATTCGATCTGGATGAGACAACGCGTCTGCACAAGTGTGCAGAAGCAGATGCGGTCTTGAATGAACCGTTACATTGAGCACTTGTGGTGTCAAATTGTGCAACACATCCCGCGTGTTGAGGCAAGAGCAGCTGCACTCCCATCCCTTCCATCGGAACACATGGATGGATATGGATACGGATATGCCTACCATACAAAGCGCATGATGTTTTGGATGGCCACTGTTTCACTGGAGGCACGTTGTTTTGGCGACGATCCGCACGCTCTTGCCCAGACCAAAGAGTGCATGCTCGAGACGGCATCAAATTCTGCTGTTTGTTTCCGCCATTATCGAGTCTGACGAACGAGTTCATTTGTCGTGCATGCAAAGCACATGCTCTTGCTCCTCATGTTTTGGCCAGAAATCTGATGCTTGGAGATCGAGATCCTGCACACCAACATCGTTTGCGGCATGACTGAGAACAGAAGTGATGTTGCTCATCGTTCTATGATCGCTTCAGATCGCCTGAAATACGCTATTTGACAAGCGGGCTTGGAATGGCTCTTGTCAACAAACCCCGACAATATCTATGCAGTCATGGATCATATTTCAATCTGTTCTATTACCATTGATCGCTCACGAAGCATAGGTTGTCACATGCATTAAGTATGCTAGGCTCAGATTTGGAACCAAGACGCATGTTAACGCTGTGGAGACAAAATATGGTTCCGTTGTTAGTGACAGGCGACATTTATCCGTACAGCACTATCGGCATTGCTGCTCAAATTACCTCTTCACTAACAGCAAGATATGATTGGTTTTGTCAATGCTCAGCTGGTGGACTCATCAATGACGCTAAACCGAGAGCAGCCAAGCAAGCGCGCCGCAGAACAGGCTCAGCCTCCCCCCGACTCAGAAGACCAGTCTACACCGTCCGCTGAAACCCAGGCGAACCCGACTTGAAGCATTGCAGTTTATTCCAAAAGTTACTACAAACGCGCGCGCGCTTTAGTTCTGGTAAGCTTTCCATCTCCTTATTCGGTCTCTGCATTGTTATTTGCTTTCCACGTGTGCATTCTTCGTTATTCTGGACGATAGAGTGCGATAGATAGTGTTGTACGGGAACGCTGTCGTTTCTCATCGTTTCGCTTCACTTTTGCCTGCCTTGTCTGTCCACTATTCTTTCGACTTCTCTCTTCCCCCCGTTGGTCGTTCAACGAGGCCCTGCTCTGGTTGGTCGGGTAGTTCAGTCGCCCGCACTTTTGCATGGACTGGTCTCAGTGCTGCGCGTCCTTGGCTTGGTTCATTCTCCCCGTACCCGCGAAAAATTCTCCCTCACTGGCTGGTTGGCTCTCTGGTCGGCCATCATCGCCCTGTCCGCCCCCCACTGTTGGCGGCGTTGCCAACTGAAAGTGGCTGCTACAGTACCTTGTCCCTTAGTCTTTTGCTTCCGTCAGGTCCTGTCCATCCTGTCTGTCGCGCGCTCGTTTCCTGCTGGGCTTCCTCCCTCTCCATCCATTTCTCACCCGACCCGTCATTCCCATCTACCATCTGCCGTTTGAGCGAAGCGCGTCGCCCTGCACCGACCACCGTGCCGACCAATCTGTGTTCTTTTTTATTGCCCACTTTCTTGTCCTTTTGTCTAAGCCCATTCCCAGTACTGGCAGGCTGACACAAGGTCTTCTCGCTGGTCTGGTTTGGTCTCTCGCACTACACTACTCTCCACCAAACCCACGCCGCGACGCGACTTGTCCCATCACCACCGTGTCACTGCCTCATCTCCCATTCATCGCTTCCCATCTCAGCCTTCCGTCATTGTATCCTCGTCTTCTTGGCGCTCCTCCATGGACGCATTTCGCGTGCCTGCTGATCGCTAACTCTGTCGCGCACAGCCTGCTGGGTCGATCGCCATGAGCACCTGGATGAACGACGCCGTCCCCAACCACAATGGCAACGGCTTTCCTCATATGAACGATCCTAATTCTGTCGGCTCCATGATGGATCCCTCTGCCTTCATGGCCAACCCTGGCCAATTCAATCCTGCTCAGTTCCAGAACCAACAACAAATGGGCGGCGCTATGCCTAATGGCCCAGGCTCCATGCGCAATGCCTCACCTTCCTTCCAGAATCCTGTATATCAAACCAATTCAGTTATTCCATCGAAACGCCCTCGCCCTCGTGATGAGAGTCTCGCTGGCTCTCCCAGCCAGAATCCTGGCATGCTGCCGACGTCGCGCTCAGAGACACCGCAGCAGCAATCATTTGCAGGCGGGTTTCAGCCCGGCGCGGTCCAGCAAAATCCTGGCCAATTCTCCCATCTTCAAGCAAACGGCTCCGCCAACGCGAGCCCTTCTCCGATTATGAGTAACCAAATGCGACCAGGAAGTGTCCCTCAGCGAGTTGCGACCGCGTCGCCGCACCCATTCTCGCCCAGCGGCCAGCAATTCAATCCCCAGACATCGCCGATACCCTCCGAACACGGCACTCCGCAGCCAAATCCTTACATGCAGAATATGGCGCAAGGCTTCAACCCGAATTTTGCTCCATCGCCCTCGAACGCTCGACCTTCACCGAACCCGAATGCGATGGCTGGTAACCAGATGATGGCCCAGCAGATGGGTCAAATGCCGCAACACATGGGCCAGATGCAAGGCAATATGTACCCTCCTCAAATGCAGCAGTCTCAACAACAGCAAGGCACACCACAACAGCAACAGGGCCAGCAGCAGGGTCAACAGACCCCGCAACGCCAAGGACTGACCGACCAGCAAAAGATGGCCGCTTATCAAATGAGGCTGCAGCAACAGCTTCAGGGAAATGCCGCCCAAATGCAGGCTCAGATGCAGGCGCAAAGCATGGGCCGCGGTATGATGCCTGGCAAGCAAGTACCTGGCATGCCGAACGGCCAAATGCAACAAGCAGGCATGCGACCACAGCAGAGGATGATGGCCAACATAAACCCCGAACAATTTATGAAGAATCTTACAACACTGATGAACTCGAAGGGCTTGCCGCTAGATCCCAACCCGATGGTGATGGATCGGCCAGTAAATCTGATGATGTTGTTCCAAGCTGTCCAGAATAAGGGAGGATATAAGCAGGCCACAACAACTCCAAATGGCTGGCCTCATGTTGCTCAGATGCTTGGACTACCAGTCCAGAATCCTGTAGTACCGCAAGCGTTGAGGACGATATATGAACGCAATCTCTATAAGTTCGAGGAAGTGTGGATCGCTCAACAACAAAAACAGAGGATGATGCAGCAACAACAGCAGCAGGTTCAACAACAGCAGCAACAGGCTCAACAACAGCAGCAGCAAGCCCAGCAACAACAACCTCAGCAACAACAACAACAACCACCTCCACAGCCTCAAGCGCAAGGCGCACTCATGGGACAAGCTACACCACAGAAGCAGATGCAACCCGGGCAACCAATGAACCAGGGAGCAATGCCTCAACCCGGACAGCAGCCCCAGATGCAACAGCAAACTCCCATGAAACAAATGACACCTAGCCAACCCTCAGTCAATGGATTCTCCACGCCACAGCCTCAGATGCAACCACAACCTTCTCCAATGCCAGGCCAGACACCTCGCACCTTGTCACAATCAATGGACGCATCTGCTGTGCCGGACTTCTCGAATGCACCATCTCCTGCAGCCCGCAGAGCAGGAAGTATGTCGCAGAGTGAAGGACGACAGGCTTCAGCAGTACCCACCGCGGTTGCAGAGAAGATGCCTCGATTGGCCCCACAATCCGATGAGTACAGCCCATGTGCTCGTGAACTCTCTACGTTTGGAGGGGTCGATTTAAATGCTTTTAGTAAACTGGGCACGGAGTTGGAACGATGGAAACCTGATGTGCCCCCTCTACACGAACTCGGCAATATCGATATCGCTGCTCTCACCAAGAGTTTGCAGAGTGGGATCCATGGAGAGATGCGTTTGGCACTTGACGTATTGGCGGCTGCATCATGCTCCATGAATCAGTTGCACTTCATCCAGCTTCGATACTGCGACGAGTTGATAGAGGCTCTCATCGAGTGTGCCGAGGATCAGGTGGAGATGCTGGCCGAGCATACTGTTGAGGTATCCGACGAGATTCAAATATCACCTTACGAAGATGTTCTGCGAGCTTGTCGGTTGGAACGTTTCAATATTCGTGACTTGCCAGTTTTCGGCACTGAAGAGTACGAGCTAGATCGGGCTGTCGATCGATTAATATGTGTTACGACAATTCTCCGCAACTTGTCGTTCCCTGGAGAGGCAAACGAGAACCATTCTGTTCTGGCAGATGAGATTGTTATCAAGTTCCTCTGTGTTGTCATTAGATATCTCGGCACTCGGACGATGCTTTTGCGATCCCAGAATAATACTCTGGACTTTATGAAGGATGTCGTCATTCTGCTCTCTAATATCGCAGGCACAATAGAAATACCCGGGCGAGAGCAGGCTCTTTGTCTTCTCCAATTCCTCCTCGCATTCGCGCCGGCACCAAACCCAACTGTTTCGGATGGTACCCTCTTCTTCTCACAATACGAACCAAGTCTGCACGCTTACTTGCCGCATGCTGTTGATGCTCTGGCCAAGTTGCTGGCGCGCGATGAGCCTAATCGAACACATTACAAGACTGTCTTCGCTCTTGACTCTGCCGGCAACCCTCCACACGAGTTACTCACCCGGGCCTTTGGCTTGGCTATAGCTCCTATCCCGGACAAGGCAAAGTCACAAACTCGACAACCCAATCTACCATCACTGGTTGAGGTCCGCAAGCCCTTCTTGATGCAAGGCCTGCTTGCGGCTGAAATATTGGCATCACTTGCCCCTGGCCACGATAGTGGGGTTGCCCAGGCCTGGCTTTCATCTGGCAATGATTTCGCCCAGAACCTCTTCAGGCTTATTCGTGAGCTCAGTCAGCAATACGAACAGCCTCAAGCGCAGGGAACGCGGGCGGCGCCGCGAAAAGATCCAGAACTGGTTTACATAGTCGTTGTAGCGGTTGCACTACTAAGAAGACTAGCCGAGAAGGCCAGGGACCCCAACGATCCTACATCGTCGATACCAGCTAAGGCCATGCCTGCGCCTCATGCTCTTCTAGAGGCTTTGTCTATGCAGTCTGCAGAGTGGTCAAAGGACGAGGTGCTACAGAAACTCTCAATCTTCTTTAATCTCGGGAGATAATTTACTTATATCGGGGTTCATCCTTGGATTTCTTCCATCATACCCGGATAAGCTTGTATGTTAGTGTTTTGAGAAACATGGGATTGGTGTCTTGTCATTTGAAGCGTGCGCTTCTTGTTTAGACTTGCATTCTGGAGTCGATGGTTTGGGGACAAGACAGGTGACGATGAAACTGCTTGTCGATGCACGGATGTATACAGGATGTTGAATGGTGAACAAATTAAGAATTTAGGGACAAACAAAAATATGCTTCTATGATGCGTTTTGCATTACTACATGTATTGTACATCCTTAGTCGTCTAATTAGGGGCGACCGGTCAATATGATACACTTTTACATCCTCATTCATATTGCTTAAAGGAGGAATCCGCTAGAACCCTTGATACATCGCTCATCACGGAGTTTCTTTTTAAAAGCCTGTTTTGAGAATCCAATCCATCACCTTAGCGTAGAAGTCGCCCTGTGATGATGTTAGTCAAAGTTATATCATGCAAATAGCCTACTAACCTTAATTTCGATATGTTGTGTTACAGGATTTAATCGGATATCATCTGTCTTAATTTCTAGGTCCCTTGCCAAATCCTTGACTAACTTGGGGCGATCACCCTTGACTTTCTTGATAAGAACGATACAGCGGTTGCCTCCAGACATCCACTTGCGATAGATGGGCAGCTGAGAAGATGGTGTACGCTTAATGATATAGCGAAGATGTGTGCCGAGCTGCCCAGGATCTTGCGTTGGCAGAGGGACCATAGGCTGCTTGAGAGGGCGGTCTTTGTAAGGAATCTTGTTCTTCTTGTTGGGGTTGGTGGCCTTCTGAAGAGGGTCTGGCTTGTACGAAACGTGCTTCTTGAAGGTCGGTGGCCGAGCAGGGACTTCGGTGACTGTGGTGAGGCAAGCTCGCTGTGCGAAAGCTACAGGCTGCTGGGAAAAAGCCTGGCGCCCTATTGAGAGGGCTCGAGAGGTAAGAAAACGCATTGTGAGATTGTATGTAGTGAGGTGGTTCGAGGTCGAGGGTTCGTTGTCGGTCGTGGTTTGTCGAGTATGATGAAAATCGAGCAAAGATCAAAGTTCTCAGAACAAGATCAAAGTTTTCCGAGAAAGTCCCCAATTCGGATTTGCTGAATAGCCTTTAGATCGTCCTGCGCTCTCACACTCAGTCTCGCCTGTCGTCGCACTCTACACGCGCCAAATGCTCGATGCATGGAAAATCTCAAGATCACATGACTCCTAATCTCTAATCGCCGGTAAATCCACGGGCGACAAGCTAAACCCCACACCACCGAGTGGATTGGCGAAATTCACCAAAAATCTGCCCCTCCATCAAATCCAGCATCACGACCTGACCTGTGCGGCGAGTCACTTTTTTGTTCTTCCCGACCGAACCCTCCTCTCCTTCGTTCGACCGAATTTTACCGACCTCCCACCCAAATAAAAAAACATATCGCCCACGATGGAGGACGTTCTCAACGCCGTCTCGGCCGACGGCTCGTCGATCATGCCCCGCCTTGCGCCAAACCTGAGCCGACATTTGCTCTTCCCTTTGATCCAGTTCGAGAGCGAGAGAGCCGAGGAGCAGGGTCAAGATGCTAAGGCCAAGGAGATCCTGTCCGGAAAGATCAAGCTTCTCGAAGACACAAACATGACCGATTACGTCGCGACTCTGTACTGCGAGCTTCACGGTGTCGAGAATGCTCCCGAGGAGTACAACAAGAAGAGACAGGAGGTTCTTTCACAGTTGGAGAACTACGAGCAGGCCACCGCCAAGATTGCCGATCTCCTGACCCAGGACGAGGTCGTCAACGGACTCCGAAGTGACAAGGTTGCCAACTTGGAGTTCCTCAAGAACCAGCACGGAGTAAGTGATAAACTGTAGGAGCTCTAATGGTCGATATTGGATAGCTAACAGGCGTCCGCCAGGTTACCATGGAAATGGTCAACGCTCTCTACGACTTTGGTCAATTCCAATTCCGATGCGGCCAGTACGGTCCCGCTGCCGATATGCTCTACCAGTTCCGAGTTCTGTCCACCGATAACGACAAGGTCTCTGCTGCTACCTGGGGTAAGCTGGCCTCCGAGATCCTCCAGACCAACTGGGAGTCTGCTGTCGATGAGCTCAAGAACGTGAGGGAAAACATCGACTCGAAGCTTTTCAACAACCCCCGTGCTCAACTCGACCACCGAACAATGCTTCTCCACTGGTCCCTTTTCCCTCTCTTCAACTGGGAGGGTGCCCGGGAACCCATCCTGGACATGTTCTTCTCCGCTCCCTACATCAACACCATCCAGACCTCTTGCCCCTGGATCCTGCGATACCTGATTGCTGCCGTTATCACCGGCCGTGGTCGCGCTCGCAACAGCTCCATCCAACAAAAGCAGATCAAGGACATCATCCGATACGTCCGTCAAGAGGCTTACGAGTACACCGACCCCATCACCCAGTTCGTCAACGCTCTTTACATCGCCCACGACTTCGAGGCTGCCCGTGAGGCTCTGTCCATGGCCGCCGAGGTTTGCCGAAGCGACTTCTTCCTTGCCTCGTCTGCCGATGCTTTTGTCGACGCCGCCCGACACCTCATCTGCGAGAGCTACTGCAAGATCTTCAGCCGAATGAACATCCGCGATCTTAGCGCCAAGCTCGGCCTGAACCCTGACGACGGTGAGAAGTGGATTGTCAACCTGATCCGCGAGACTCGATTGGATGCCAAGATCGACAGCCAGGACGGCACCGTAGTCATGAACCACCCTCCCAACAACGTTTACCAGCAGGTCATCGAGAAGACCAAGGGTGGCTTCTTCAGGACACAAGTTCTCAACGCTGCTGTTTCAAAGTAAAGAGCATGAGTTGAAAGTGGGCTTTTTTTATGGGTGTTCTTTTTTCTTTGCAATGACTCGAATGGGGTAACGCCATCCACAGGGGGGGACACAAAGAGACCTCTCCACCAGAAGATGGAACCCTCCGCTGCTTGAAGGGGGGGAGCGAGATACAACCCTCTCTGTTTATAAGGAGGACCGATCTATTCGAACAATGGGCAGGATATAGCAAAAAGCATAAGACGGAGGGAGGCAGTGATAGAGCAGCGCGGCAAGATAAAAGAAACACGGGCCAAATGGAAGAAGCGGTGGTTTTTAGAGGCCCTGTATATCCCCGGTGATGCGGTTTGCATTGCATGGCGTTCTCGGAAAAGGGAAGAGGCAAAGGGGGATAATGGAATTTACGTTGATTGTCGAAATGAACCATCTACTCGCCTCAACTCGGACGCATTCTTTTGTGATGATCGTGCGGCGTAGTTTGTCACAGTGTGCAGATTTATGGATATCTGCAAGCTCTTCAATAAGTCAGATTTTGTCTATCATTACTCTCATAGCTCGTAACCAAATTTGATGCTTTTCCTCTACGATGCCAGGCCTTGGTAAACCATTCGTAACTCCTGTAATGACCAATACATGCATTGTCCGCTTTAGAAAGAATCAAAAATGTTACTGCTCGCCCTCACGACTGGCAAGCCATACCATGCCCTTGAGACTCTCGACAACACTGTCTCGCATCCACCAAACACCCTCATCTTCGGCAGTGACTTCCTGTTCGTCCTGTCCATCGGTCTCATGATTTGCGCGTGATTCTGTGATGGTTTCCTGGCTGTCGAAGATGTTGGGGTCCCGTAATCGATCACGCACGGAAGCCCATTCGAACAGCAGTCTCGCTCCTTCAAGTCGCTCTCTATCCGTGCCTTCAGCGATACCCTTTGCCATCTCCAGTCTCGCATCGACAGCGCTACCTGTGTGTTGGGTATCATCTCCTCGTTCGAGCACTACAGCTCTCTCCGCATAGCTAATGTTACGAAGGCCATCAAGGCCAAACACCCATTCCATAGGATCTGTGCCCTTCTCGTCACTGCCGAGTGCTCGGAGAGTGGATGCGAAAGCCCCTTCACGTGGTGGACGCCTGCGAAGATAAAGGCTCTGTGTATCTTCGAAAGCAGCTCGAACTTCTGGATTGGAGAAATCGAGTTCCACGTCCCAGAATTGAGGACCACAAGCGGTCGAGAGGCCGGCTATCTGGTCGATTGGTGGGAGAATACAGGGTGCTGTTCGATTCAAGACAGGCTCTGTAGATGTGTTCTTGCGCATCTTTATTTGTACAGGTACAGAGATAGGCTGGCCAGTGAGAACATCTTTGGTAACGAGACATCGTTGTTCAGTAGCCAAGACCCAGAAATGGCGAAGAGCCTGAAGATGGGAACGATTGTCCATAACATTCGTAGGGAAAATGGGATAGAACGATACGAGTAGAGACGCAATGGCAAGGTTACTGGTACCGAAGGTTGCTGTCCCGCTTGCCAAGAACAAGGCTCCAATTGCAAGATGCGCAGCAAGGTGAGATCCATAGGGAGTCTCTGGGTCGTCACGACCATGAAGTGCACGCAGACGGCGAAGGACAGGGATGTCGCCTGTTCCAGCCATGACAATGGATGCAGATATGGCCACGACGTCCTGGCACATTCGTGCGTTGGTTCGAGTCAGTTCTTCATCGTAAGGTGGCGTACCATTTGGGTGCATGCTTGCAGTAGACGGTATCTGTGCAATTCTCATGAACTGATCCAAATAATACAACAGAAGATCTCGAACTTTGGGGGAAGCACTTCCAGAAAACCGAAGTGCAATAGAAAAGCAGAGACCAGCAACTATGCTGTGAAAAGCCATATCAATTGACCGCAACTTTGTAGTTGATTGAAGTTTGAATTGTGGGCGATAAGGACGTGGTAGATTCTTACGAATCCAAGCAAAGGTTGGCTCAATCTTTGACCACATGATGAGGTTCTTTGTGAGTGTTCTTAAAAGGAGGATGTCAGGACGGATATAGTCGAACTGCAAGACTGAGTCTGGTATATCAATCTTGCGTGCCACGATCTGGTCTTCTGACTTCATATAAATAAAAGCCAATGCCATGACGGCTCCAGCTGCTGCGCGATCCAAGATATGAACTATCTCGATGTTCTTGGTGGTGGTAGCATGAGAAATCAGTTTTTCTGTCAGTTTCATGTCATGCAAGCCTTTGAGATCATTGCCTTTGCCGAGATTGATGAACCCGAGGGCGAAGCCAGCCGCCAAGCGGTAACATTCACTTCTCAAAGGCTCCTCTTCGTCCTCCTCATCAATGTGCTCAATCTCAGAAAGCATGATTTCACTCATTCTCCGGTGCTGACTGTTGGCGTACAGCAGCCCGATGCCCATAATGCCTGAAGTCTGCGTCAAAGGCGACAGGTTGAGCTCGGCTGCTCCACGGGGTAGCATCCTCGTGGCATGGACGGAAAGCAAACGCGTAATCAACGAATCCATCGTACCCATGTAGGATGCAGCCAGGCCCAGAAGAAGACCGATAGAGGTCATGGTATGTTTAGGTGTTAGGTACTTGAACGCTACCCACTTTGCAACGTCCTTTAGATGACCGTTGAGACCGAGAGCAAGCAAGAAGCCGGCATGGCGGTTGTTGAGATCCTGACCAGGTTTGTTGTAGAGAATCCAAGAAGTATCGATGCCTTGGGCTTGAGGGGAAATGGCAAGTCCAGCTGCAACACCCTGGTGAAAGAAGCCCCAACAGACCTTCTCTTCTGAGAATTGCGATTTGTCTACACCCACTGTCGTGTTTGTCGGCTTCACAATACAGTTAAGATTGAATCCTCCGATATGGAATTTCTGCGTAATCAACGGATAACGCAGACTGTAGTACAATAGACCTCGCCCAGCAGGGATGGCCAAGGTTCCTGTAGCGATTCTTGTAACCAGCTCCTTTTGCTTCTCAAGATACTCGCTCTCGGGCCAGCTTGGGTGAGGATCAAGTCGCACCAGTCTTGCTTTATTGGTTGAGAGTAAATCCTGGGCCTCGTTTAGGCGACGATCTTCTTTGAACAAGGAGCGAATAACAGCTTGACGTTCACTTCCTTCCCCTTCATCATAACCAACGTTGTTTGACTCATCAACGCTTTGACAAAGCAGCTTGTAGTCCCAGGTAGCATTGTGTGTAGGTGTCTGGAATTAGTTAGCAGACGATTAGTTTAACAATTTCCTGATCTTACCAGAATTTTAGAGGCGCTTGGCTTTGGACGCTTTCCGGGGGTGAGAATGAGACTGATGTCCCTACGATCAACTAGCTCAAGGAGGTCCTTTGACCAAGAAGTTGGTGGATGTGGTTGGCACAGCGAGATGGCGTCCCTCAGGGGCACAAGCACAGCTTCCGGAAGACTATCGAGCACCGAATTGGTGACTCCAGCATCCCGCATAGCTTCTACCATTTGTATCGCACTTGTACTTGGCTTCAAGAATTTGAAAAAGTGTTTGAAGATGAGGGTCCTAGGAAGTATGGGCTCCCATCGCCTGTCCTGTGATTTTTCTTCTTCTGAGAGTTGCGAGCCAGCATAGTAGATATCTGCTGGAGTGATGTAAGGAACTCTTCGATCTCCAGTGAGCCTTGCCTGGACCCAGGCAATCACGTCCGGCCGTACAGGGGGCTGAGGTATCGCAGGCCTCAGATTGAGATCTATGGAGACGATTAGTTTCATCATCAAACCAGGAGCTTCTGCACTTACCAGAATCATGTCGCGGATCGACATCTTCTTGTACGCCTGCTTCATATACGGAAGCAAAGTTATGCCACTTGAACCACCGAGCGATTTGAGACATGATAACACGGAGATCAGCACGGCCCGGAGATCTGAATTCTGGCGTCATAATATCCAGCTTTTCTTCCTCAAGAAGTAAGTGCAGGCCCATGAAAACATCAACAGCCACTTTGCGCCGACTTTCCATGCTCTTAGCCAAGGATGTCGGCATATATCCAGTCGGCCCAAATGCTGTTTCCCCTAGTGCAGAGACCATGTAGTCTTTGGCCAAAGAGACATGTCTGGAAATAAATGTTGCGGACAGATTCTCCTCACTTGCCGTCGGCGTGATGTTATTCATGTCTTCATCCAATACCCATTCCCAGCCCCCGTTCATCATCCATGCCGGACATCCTAACGAGTTGGATGCTTCTCCAGCCTCTAACGACTTCCAGTCCTCAGATTCTTTTATGGAGCTAAAGGAACCTGAAGCGTGTCTTCTTCTGCGAATAGGGAGACGTGTCTTTGGAAACGGCTTTGAGTCCTTGCGGCCGAGACTCAAAAATAAAGATAAAAGTAGAATGGCCATTGCGGACCATTCCACATCTGTAATCGACCCTTCATGGCTCTCTATCCACTGCATACAATGGAGCCAGCCGGCAAATATGTGCTCGCCGAGAGCATGGGGCAATATGCTACGACAAACATCTAAAACTTTCCGGACATGAGGAGATCTCGGCTCGAGTTGTATTCGGAGTTCATGAAGCCGACCTTCAGCATCGACAACGTCAACAATACCTCCCTGCCGCGGGTGGCGCACACCAACAATACTACCATTACTGAAGTCAATAACCTCAGACTTCCTCTGTGTAACATCGCGATCTAGGATTCTGCCCCGGTACTGCAAACTTCTAGTGTTGTCAACAAAGAGCAGAGAGAGCGATATTTTTGTGAGGACACTCCACGGCGCTTGGGTGCTCAGTTCGTGCCGACCATCCATCGACTCGGAAAGGATCAGGATTGCAGAATGGTCGCCATCCACTAATTTGCAAGAGTCAACAACATTCTGGGCGTGCCTACGATCGATAACAGTCGCTAACACAGTGGCGCCGTCAGAAGCGTTCTTTTTCCCGCTTTTGGTGCCTCTATTACTCCCGCGCTGAATACCTAGTTCCAAAGTCAGGAGCTGAAGTCGTCTCTCGGTAGCATCTTGAATGCCAATGAGTAATTGACTTTGATCATGGCCGTCAATGGCGAAGGGTGGTGCTACCAGGATGAAGACCTTGGTTTGGGTACGGGCTGGTCGGTCCGAATATCGAACGTTGGAGTTGTTCATGGGTACGCTTTGAAGTTTGGTGAATAATATCTCATGTTGCAACCCGTCAAACTCATGGTCCTCCAAGCCCATGTTGTGAAAACCCTCATCGAGACCTTCATAGAACGGTGCCGCTAGCAGACTGCTCAGACTAGGATGGATCTGATGGGCATAGTTGGTACTCAGACGAGCATGACTTCCCTGAGATTCGTGCCTCCTGGGACCAATATGGCTAGAATGCAAGGGGGGTTCTGTCACTATGGCTCGGTCATGAGATGCAGAAAGGTCAGCTCTCGCCAACATGGAACTGACTCTGCGAGAGCTCCTGCGCGCGGCGCCGGTCCCTTCTTTGTCTTGCTGTTCCAAAGACGAAACGAGATCTATCATAGGCTTCTCGAGCCTCTCACTCTTTCTCTGCCGCTTTCCTGGCAACGGTGCTCCAAAACTCTCTCGGAGGTTGGGTTGCGCAGGCGTTCCAGGAGCACTCGCAAAGGCAGGCGGCATGGAGCTACGACGCCGGGCGGCCTTTGTCTTGGCATCCTTTTGCCGATTGAGGAAAGGGTCTTCATGTTGCAAGTATGTGAGGCGCCAGACAGTGTATTCACTAGTTTCACGGTTGATTGTGACCGCGATAATTAGGGGCTGACTTAAATCCTGAGTCAATGCACCAGGAATCTTGATCTCTTCCACATGTAGAACTTCTTCCGCTGCATCAAGGAACGACAACCTTTTCTTTGCGGTTTGTCTTAGACTTTTAGCATTTTGGGTTTCTTGGTTTGTAACGACCAGTCCAAGTTCAAGCAATGGGTCCGTTAGTGAAACAAGCCGTGGCCAACGAGACTCGGGCTGTTCCAGTGGTGCATCCCAAAAATTATCCAGAGTCGAGCTCAGACGAAGTGGGAGCGCTTTCGGCTTCCCAAGGCCCTCAACAGAGAAGGCAGTTTGCTGAGAGCTATTGAAAGCCGTCAACTGCGAAGAGACAAACGAATTAGGTGGAACTCGAGGAAACTTGAACGATATAGGCGCAACGCTCTCGGCTTTCTGTTTACGCTGGATTATAACTCCAACGGGACCTGCAAAAGCGGATTCAACCTCGAATGGCATATGAACGATATGACTAGTGCCAGACAGGAAGTATATGTGCGCCTGTGTCTTGAGAAACACAACCAAGGCTTTTGACAAGTTCGGTCGCTGATCTGACGTGGAATCGTCATCTTTGGGAGATTTATCGTCCTTCGAGGTAGGAAAATATGCTAGCAGAGCCTGTATGACAGGTTCTTTTTCGAGTTCGAATCTGAACGTTTTGCGAAATATTCCACCTCGACACCATATGACGCAGTGTTCGGTCGTAAGCAGTTCATCCTCGAGGTCTCCGTCGAATCGATCGTCTGTTGAAATATCCCAAGTGTACGACGTGGATGGCGGATTCGGTGGTAATAACTGTTCGTTGATGGCATGTTGAAGCCCTGAGGGCTGATGCAACCCCAGGGACTTCACCGTCGCCATGTTCCGGCAGCCGCCATAAGCAGCCTAAAGGTGTGAGTTTATTCGATCGGTCGGAGAGGCTATCGAGAGCTTCTTTAGTGGGTAATTCAAAGACCAATGTCTTTAAATGGGCGAATCGAAGGTATTGCTGCGCGTCAAGATATTTGTTTATGTTGCCCGAACATTCACCTAGTGCACTGTGCCCCGCGAAGGTACACTGTAGGTACCTACCGCCTAATGGATGTTTAATGGTGGGGCTGGACGGGCTTTCAGGTAGGCGCGCTGACACCGACCTTTGAGTTGTTCTTAGCGCGTCTAGAACTGAAGCTCATTTGGACGGGAGCTGCCTCGTGACGTAGCTGCAAGGTACAAGGTACCTTACCTACCTACACCTACCTTTACCTTCGCATTAGGTTGTCTTAGTATCAGTGGAAGCTGTCATAGCTTTGGCTTGGGCGCTCTGCTACTTTACCGAACCCCAACAACTTCGCGTCCCATACCCTCGCTCTCTTTCTGGGCCTCCTCACCTCCCAGCATGATACCATTGCCATCGATATAATGCCGGACCAGTCACCGCAACTCAGCCACGAGCGGGCGCGCGATTCCGAAGCCCAGCAATCAGAGCATGAGCCAGCGCCTGGATCAAGCGAATCAGTTCCGCCAGCAGAGAACGGTGCTTCCGACGATGGCGCAAATGGTTCGGAGACCGAGTCGGTCGATGAAGAGGGGGGTATCGGTGCGAAAGAAGTAAAATCGCCTGGAAGCGACAATGGAAAGGCAATCCAAGATGGAGACCAGGGCAAAAAGGACGGAGAGGAAGAGGTGGATGATGAAGACGATGAGAGCGAAGACGAAGAAGGTGATGACGATGAGGAAGAAGACGAGGACGACGACGACGACGACGACGAAGAGGACGACGAAGACGAGGACGAGGAACCCAAACTCAAGTATGCTCGGTTGACTCAACACCTTAACGGAGTCTATCGAAATGGCGACGCAACTAGCGCGTTCCTTGTAGCTGGAGATAAGATGGTAAGTTCGATGTATTCCGGAAGCGAACGATATGCTGACTCTGAACTAGATTGTTGGAACGCATAATGGCAATATCGTAAGTGGCGGGCATACCGCTCACTGGCCTCCTGCTAACCCTCGTCCAGCACATCGTCCAGCTCCCAATGTTCCAGTCCATGAGGGTATACCATGCGCACTCTGCCTCAGTAACATCTATATCAATATCGCCATACCCACCACCTCTTCCAACTGAAACCCAAGAGGCGACACACAAGCATACAGCCCACAGCAGCGCTAGTATATCGTCCAGTCGACAAACAGACTCATCCCCGGCACCATCGAGAAGGCCTCGAGAAGCGTCTCTGATACCACGAACACCGTCAAATGACATCTACGTTGCCACTTCTTCATTAGACGGCAATGTCTGCGTTCAGAATCTGATCGATATGAAAGATGTCCAACTACGGAACTTTGCTCGTCCTGTACAAGCGGTAGCTCTATCTCCTGAATTCAAAACAGACCGGACCTATCTGTCTGGAGGCCTTGCTGGCCAGCTTATCCTTACCGCAGGAGGTGGCCCAGGTCGTAGTACTTCGACCACGACTGGAACTGCGGCTGCTACAGCTTCAGGCTGGCTGGGCAGTATGGGGCTTGGTGGTAACGCAGGCAAAGACACCATATTGCACTCTGGAGAAGGAGCCATCAGTACCATCAAATGGTCATTGTCCGGAAAATATGTGGTCTGGCTAAATGAGCATGGCATCAAAATCATGCGATCAAAGCTCCATCTGGAAAGTGCGGATGCAGAAGACGCATGGAAACGAGTTGGACATATCGATCGACCACAGACAGATGAGTGGGAAACCATGGCCAGCGTATGGAAAGGCCGTGTCGAGTGGATTGACGAGCAGGCTGTCGAAGTGGATGAAGTCGATCAGAGCACCACTGGTAAGGGCAGCTCCCCAGCTACAGAAAGGCTGAAAGGACATGCTCTGGCAACCAAGAAGGGTATCGAGCGATTACTAGTAGGCTGGGGTGGTACAATATGGATCATACACGTTCATCCTGGCGGCGTTGGTGTCGGCCGGCATGCTGGCGAGAAGACGATTGGCCGTGCTGAGATCGTGAAGATGTGAGTTTCATTTTGGCCCTACTACGTTGCGTGAGACTAACTTGAACCAGACTGCGCATGGACTGCATCATTTCCGGTATTTCGTTATATACCCAGAACCTCTTGTTGGTTCTCGCATACTGTCTACCTGAGGACGAGGATGATGATGAGGAGGGTACCGTTTCGGTTTCAAATTCACCAGATAAAAAGCACAAGTCCAACCTGTCAACAGGGAGTCAACCATCAGGTGGCCTTCCCCGTCGACAAAATAACCAACCACCAGAGCTGCGTCTCATCGATCTCAACTCTCAAGCAGAAGCGGACAAGGACAGTTTAAGCGTCAGCCGTTATGAGAGGTTGTCGTCGGGTGATTACCACTTGGGTGTACTGCCCGCACGCAACGCTGCATCCGCGATTGCTTCTTCTCGGGGTGCTCTGGAAGCGATCGCTGGAATCGGCACGGATATGTGGAATGCTGCTATCAACCCTCGGTCCCTCTTTAGTTCTGGGGCAAGCATTCGAAGTCGTGGCAGCGGCGACGATGCCAGCATCAGAGGAAGCACAGCAGGAACAATTCGGCCCGGCACAAACAGAGGCCTCTCACCAACGGTCCATTCAGGTCTTGTCAAGCCTGGCGTAAAGATCTTCATACATAGTCCTTATGATTGTATTCTCGCAACCAGACGAGACTTGAGTGATCACTTAGGGTGGCTTCTAGAGCGTCAACAGTACCAGCGCGCATGGGAGTTACTCGATGAACATCCAGAGATCATGGCCCCTACTAATGAGACGGCCAATGATGGAACTCCCTCTACGCCGACCCTGAAACAAGAAGCCAGCGATGAGTTCAACGATGACGAGTCTATTATTGATTCACAGTTACGTGATTTCTATTCTTCAGCCGAGAAGGAAAAAAGGCGCATCGGTGAGCTATGGATTCAAGAACTCATTGAAGAGAATGATTGGGTATCTGCAGGCAAAATCTGTGGCCAAGTGCTCAAAACGCCAGACAGATGGGAGAAGTGGGTGTGGACTTTTGCAGGCGCAAAGAAGTTTGATGCGATCACAAATTATATCCCCACACAGCCTATGCACCCGCCACTTCCTTCAACCATATACGAAGTTGTGCTTGGGCATTACATCCAGAACGATAAACCAAGATTCAGGGAACTCTTGGATCGTTGGTCCCCTGAACTTTTCGATGTCAAAACTGTCACAACGGCGTTGGAAAATCAACTCAAGTATCGTGACGTGCGTGAAGACAGCATTGATGATGGTGAAAAGGGGCGAGACTGGAGGATCGTGATGGAGAGCTTGGCGAGGTTGCATGAGGCAAATGCACGCTATCGCGAAGCCCTCAAATGTTACATCAAGCTTCATGATGCAGACTCGGCCTTTAGGTTGATTAGAGACAACCATCTTGCCGAAGCTGTTGAAGACGATATTCCTAGCTTTATTGGTCTCCGAGTTCCACCTGGTAAACTCAACCAGATGACGGCAGAAGAGCTCGAACAGGCAACGTCAGAAGCCATAACTCTGCTCGTTGATGAAGCTCAGCATGGTCTACTGCGCCCGGACGTTGTTGTAGAGCAGCTTCTCGCCCAAAAACTCAACCTTTATATATACTTCTACTTCAGGGGCCTTTGGAGAGGCGAAGGTATTCAAGAACATGGAGGAGAGAATGTGGACAGGCTTGTTATGGACAGTCAGTCGTTGGTGGACAGCTTTGCGGATTTAGCGGTCCACCTCTTTGCCACATTTGATCGGACGTTGCTTATGCAGTATCTAAAGACCTCAGTTTCATACACATTTGAAAAGGTAAGTCGGGGGCGAGGGGGGCTGCAATGATATGTGCGCTAACTCACGTCAGGCTGTTCAAGAATGTGAGAATTTCTCATACTACGATGAGCTCGTATTCCTTTACTCAAAGACTGGTCAAATGAAGCGCGCTCTTTACCTCATCATCGACCGCCTGAAGAATGTTCACAAGGCCATCGAGTTCGCCAAGGAGCAAGATGATCCTGATCTATGGGAGGACCTCCTCAAGTACAGCATGGATAAACCTAGCTTCATTCGAGGTCTCCTTGAGCAAGTCGGCACAGCCATCAATCCAATCACGGTGGTGAAGCGAATCCCTGAAGGTCTCGAGATTGAGGGCCTGAGAGAAGGGCTCACACACATGATGAAGGAGCACGAGATTCAATACAGCATTAGCTCAGGAGTTGCGCGAGTCCTTCGCAGCGAGGTAGCCACGGCCCAGAACGAGCTCCGGGCTGGTCAGCGCAAAGGCATTAAGTTTGAAGTAGTTATGCAGGATCAGGAACATGTGGATGTCCAAGTCAAAGATGTCCCTACAGATCCAGAAAACCCTGAGCGCAACGCTTCTCATCCATCCACAAAGCATGATCACCGGGTGCCGAAACCGGGACATTGCGCAAGATGCCACGAGCCTTTTACCGAGTACGAGATGGAGACGCTTGTGGGATATGCATGCGGACATGTGTTCCATACAAGCCATCTGCTGGAAATGTTGCATGGGAACAAGAAGGTTGACGTTGATCTTGGCAATGGATCCGAAGAAGGAAGTCGATACTCTGTGGGCATGAAGGTTATGAGAGCGCGTCTGCTTAAAGATAAGATGAGAGGAGGATGCCCTGTATGTCATGTTAAAGAATGAGGATATGAGAGTACCAGTTTGAGGCGTCTATGCACTAACGGCGTATAAAGAGGTGGTCATTTCATATATAGCACATTAGTCTGGAAGAGCTCACGGCGTATAATAGTAAAGAAAGCGAATGAATAAAGACAAGCAAATCATGGGAGTAAAGACGAATTCTTTTCAAAGTACCTAAGTACAAGTCTTATTATGATCCTCCACTCGGCTCCGAATTGCCAAAATCACAATCCTGTTTACCATCGATTTACTTCCTCAATCTCAAACCAACGACCACTGACATACCATGTCCAACCATCCAACACGATCCCTTTCTCTCCAGTGCGGAAGAAATGTCCGAGTATAAGTATGATGAATGCATGGAAAGCATGATCAATAGGTTGTTTAGAAGATGACAGCGAAAAAGATGCCAGCGAAGCCAAGGAGGGCACCGGGGGTCAGCATCTTGGCAGCTGCCGAAGCAGTGACACCGGGAGTGCCAGTAGGAGTGCCATCTCCGGTCTCCTCGGCATCAGTGCCGATGGCAGTTCCAGAGACGGTCGTGTCGTAGCCGGTCTCTGTGCCAGTGACGACAGCAGTGACAGTGTCACTGACAGCGGCGGAGGGCTGGCTGTAGACGCTGGTGATCATGGTGGGGTTGCCAGACGCGTCGGTAGTGCTGATGACTGAAGGTACAGCTGGAGGCACACCCTCACTACCCTGAGAAGGGGCAACGCCGGAAGGGTTGATGGGAGGCATAGAGCCATGCTCAGCGGAGGCCGCAGAATCGGAGGCGCCAGCGGGAGGAGCGTAGTTGGTTCCGGAGGCGCCAGGGGCACCAGGAACACCAGGGACGACAGTGGCCGAGGCAACAGGGACGGTGGGAGCGGGAACATCCTGAGTGTCAGAAGGGACGCCCTGGCCCTGGTAGGTAGTCTGCGCACCGCCAGCAGGAACCGAAGGCTGAACAACAACGACAGAGGAGGCAGCAGTAGCAGCAGAGGGGCCCTGCATGGTCGCGTCACCAACGGAGGTGGTGTCGGTGCACTTGGTTTCGTGGACGATAGAGCAAACGGTCATGGAGTGAATGACGGTGCCTGAATACTCTGTCAGTGTTTGTAGCGAAGTGAGGGGTGGAGGAGAGGCGTACCATCAGAAATGGCAGCGCCATACTCGTGAGTGTAGGGGGACTCAGTCTCGGTGTGGGCGGCTTGACAGATAGATATTAGCACCGGCAATATGTGAAAGATATTCTTGGTTCACGAACAAATACACGGGGCACTCTCGCCCTGAACACCAGTGGCGGCAGCGAAGGGAGCGCAGAAGGCCAGAATGCTGGCGATAGCCTTGAGCTTGTAGACAGCCATCGCGAAGGTGAGAGATCTGTTGTCGAGGCAAATGTCAACGAATTGATCCTCAGGATATAGCAACGAATAGAGGGGAGCAATATTCGAGAGAGTGAAAAGAATGGAATGAGGAAGAGGTGCGATCGGGTGGTGAGTGATGATGGAGCACGAGCACAGGTGAAGAGCACGCAAACACCAGCGACCCACCTCGAGCTCGCACAAATGTGAGTAGGAGGAGTAGCAGAAGAAGATACTGACAGTTTGGATCTCTGAAAATGCCAAAGCGAAGGTGGTAGTGAAATGCAAAGTGATAATGCAAGACTGTGAGGAGATGCACGATCGATGCAGAAAAGAAGAGGTGAGTGAGGAAGAGAAGGAAAGAAATAAGAAAATAACAAACGACGAGAAGATTCTTATTTCTACTCCTAGATGCCCAGCAACCTAAGGCATGCAGACGTAAACAATCGGTCAGTGAATGGTTTGTCAGTTCCTGACGGCCGTTGGCAGTGACAGTGACTGACGAACTTGTGGTTTCAAGGGGCAACGGTTAAACAACAATGGAGATGAATAGGAAACATTTTACTCACTTACTAGTAGAATACAGGTCCTGGCAACAGCCGTTGGTTGGTGATACCGACTTTTGTTGCACCAGATGTCGTGTTGAGGCATCCCATTTTTGGTGTTTGCCCCTGAGATAGAGGGTCAAGTTGTTCAAGGGGAGCACCGATGCAAATTCATTTGATGCTACGATATATAGTATGCAGTTCCTTGATTCCATGTTTAAGCGCTCTCTTTTCTGTTTCTGTGTGTTATTGCAGTTGAGTAGACTTGGTACGGCTCCGTTCATCCAGCACGACAGCCCGCCTCTATTCATAGCTACCTCCATGCAATAGACATATCCACTCCTCACTTTGAATTCACTCACTTACAATACCACCCTTGACCTTACCAATAAAGTCTACCTCGACTATCCTCCACCTCGGTCTACTACATCCTTGCAGCTCCATGTCTAATTACTCTCACCACTGAATTGTCTCCTCGAAAGTGCGATACTGCGGGCCCTGCCTGTACCACGTTACGACCGCAGCGGCATCTCGCATTCCTTCACACGACATAAGCCATATCTGTAAGAGATAGATTGATCTGCATATTCCCCTCGCAGCATTTCATGCCCTTTCGTCCAGATGCAATATCTCTGCTGAGCAACAATGCGAGTCTCCTCGCTCAGCATGAATACGATGTATACACCAATTTTCAAGATATTCCCACCCAAAGAGGTTGTGCTCTTGTCTCTACAACACGTGTCTAAGCAGTGCACTTGCGCCGTGTCACTCGCATGTGCCTCAGAGTGTGTACCCGATGAGGGACAGACTGTCTCCGAGCAGAGTCAGGCAAACCGACTGGACTAATGAAGGATCCACAGGTGAAGGATTGTCTAAGCGAGGCTGCTGGTTCTCGTAATAAAACGGTATGTCTCAGGGTCCTTTGCGCTCCCTCAGGAGATGTTACAGTATACAAAGTAATGGATGTGAAGAACGACTGATCGCGTACTCAAGAGACTTGTAAATTGATTGTCGTCCAGCATATGCTCTTGATACCAGCTTGTTTAATCATTCTGTGTGACCGGAGTGGTTGATGGCCACAAGAGACTCTCTCGATTAGTATCAAGCAACGAGGCGAATGTGAGTTTATGGGCAGTTTCAACGACCACCCATTGACCAATTCCATATGGGCCTGCTGAACAAACATGCGTTACATGGCGTACTTTGTTTTGCTGAGTTTATAGCAAAACTGAAACGTGAATGATTGAAAATGAAAAAGTAAGTTCAAAGTAGCAGCTAAGAACGAACGACACAAGCGCATATGAACGAATAAAATGTTGAAGTCGTTTTATCTGTTCAAGTGTAAAGGAAAAAAATTCAAACCCGCAAAAAGAGGATGTTTGATGGAATCTAACCATCTTCAATGGACGAACAGGGAATCGAACCCTGGACCACTCCCAGATTATTCGGTCGAATTATGCTAAGGGAGTATTATACCACTAAACCATTCGCCCGATTTGTTGTTGAAAGCTTCTTCCATATTGAAAATCATGTTCGCAACGGCGTGCAATTCTCCAGTACGCCATGCAGTCAACTCAACTCAACTCCCACTCATAAAAGTTCAAATGACAAGACATACAGGGATTCATAAACAGCAAGCGTTACCCAATCGCATAAGGAGCCCCGGAAATAACATCACATCATAAGTCATTTAATCATTTAACCCTCGATCAATTGCCTCAGCCGACGTAAATGCCCAGTGGTAGATAGCACAGTTGCTATAAGAACAAGATAGCATACCAGCATGACTAGGCGGGTTATGAGATCAGGGAGGATCATTAGTAGCACTGCAAGGCAAAGGCCACTCATAGAGAATGCGCTGATCAGTGTTCGTAGAGGTACAAGTGGAGCGGGCGCTTGTTGGTCACCTCTTGTTTTTGGTCCTTGCGGTAAGGTAACAAGATCTGACGCCCTGAGAAATTGAGTTTCTTCCTCAATTAGAACTTGTCGACTTTCTAGAAACGTCCTGTAGGCTTGGACATCGCCGTTTGTCGGTGTTGGTAGCTTCTGCATATCTCCGAGAGTGGCCACCAATTGCTCTACAACAATTAGATAAACATGCGTGACATGACTGAGTATTACTTACTGTACCGGCGAAGAGTCATCTCCATCTTGTCCATCAAACGATTTCTGGACCTATGAATTTCATAATTTGAAACTCGTTCTTCTCGTCCAGAGACGGCCATGTGCCCACCATGTCTTGTAGTAATGGAGTCCAGTCGTATTAGTTCTTCTTCATACGCTCCAAGTTGATCTTGATAATAAAGAAGGGCGCGATGACTGAGCCAATCGAATCTTCGATATAGCGGCCTCAGTCGGGGGTCACATTGACCTGATAGTCTTGCTGCTATAGCTGCATATCCGTCGAGAGCTTCAATTGGTAGATCCTCATTCTGGTCTGCCATGTCTTCTTGTGTTTCTGAGTATGACGTGTCGTATAGAAGAGATTGGTTGTGGTAGGCGGGCTCAAGGGCGACAGCTTTTTGATTCGAGAAAGAGTTTCTAGAAGGATATTGATGATCGATAAGCGGCAGTCCCTGTTGTTGTGGCGCAAAGGGCTCTTGGGGTGGATAACCAGCAGGAGTATGCGCTGGTCCCCAACTTGGGTAAGCTACGGGGCTAATAGGAGATTGGGGATAATTGGCAACGGCGACGGCTGAAGGGGCATATCCTGATATTGGTGGCTGACGACCGTTGAAGGGGCTCTTGAAATAACCCGATTCTGGGGAGGACTGGAACGCTTCGTGAGCCACAGACTTCGGATCAGGCCCCGAGAAAGACATTCTAGCAGGTCGATGTGCTCCCTTATTTCTGGGATTTCTTGTTTCTCTCAAAGCTTTACTTCTATTGCCGGCAGGTTTGGAGTTGGCCGTATCATCACTGGACGTAAGCTGCGTAACAGTGCGTTGAACGTTGGAGGGGGTGTGCTCCGTCTTGGATGATGAGCTGGTCGGTGTCAAGTGTTGAGTTCCACCCTCACTGGTTGACTGGCTAGCACTTTCTTCGCAGTCTTCAACAGTCGACTGGTGGGATAGATTCTTTTGTGTCGGCGCGCCCTCGGCTGAAGACCAGGATTGCCTGGTTCGACCTTCTGCTTTGTCGTTCATTTTGAATTTGCGCGGAATAAATCAATATCGCTTATTCAATTCCAGGTACGTTCTGTTCGGATTTTAATCTCTCTGGATGGTGCAACTCGGTGATTCTCGGACGGTTGATGACAGTGGCGGTTTTATGAATGAAAGCTTGTATGATAACACAAGGATGGCGCAGTGTATATCTCCGGGTGTAAGTTATGTGTTCGCCAGTCTCATCAATGAAGCATATTGAGCTTCTCGGCCATATCGGCAGTTCACTTGGCTTGGATACGGCCGAATAAGGTGGTTGACTGTGCCGTAGCACCGGGAGCCGACGCTGGATCCCGTGAGCAACCGCAATATGTCAACCTTGAAGAGGAGTAAGATCTGACGTGACAGCCTAGAAGCCCGCGTCAGACAAAGAAAGGATTCCGATAACCTTGAACAGGTATGAAGAATGGTGGATTGCGGGGAAATTTAAGAGTGTATGTACTATGTGAGATTCAAGACTTCTTGAAGCTAACCAAGAAGGCATGGGTTGATGACGATGTTGAAGAAGAAGATGATGATGATGATATGCCTGGCATATCATCCATAATTGTATAGTCCGCATGATTGCCTTGTTTCAAGAAACAATAGCGCGAGTAGCTGAGCCGCAGAATCCGCCCGAGCACTTGAACTCGCCATTGGAGTAAAGAAGATGGTGGGGGAGTGAAAGAAGCGAGGAGCGTGGGTAGTATCAGCGACAATACTCGTGTTGCATGTGAGATTGAACAGAACCCGGAAAGTGTTTTCAGGCTCAGTCATGCCATGTCATGCCACACCATTAATCCATAGATGCAGCAACCCTGGACAGAACAAAGTGAAAATAAGCTACTTTGTCAAGCAAGAGAACCGATTTTGGGCAAGCTCGGTCCTCAGATACATATCATATTCCATACGAGGAGGGCTCAGTAAGACAATCTCATAAAGAAAGTGAATCGATTAGCAACCTAGTTGAGAATAGAAAAGTTTTAGGTGTAAACACGCAGAAATATGTATAGAGTGATAACAAACAAACTCCATCCTCAAGAACAGAGGGATGATTCAGATGCTGTACCAGGTAGGTACGAACGATCCATCCCGTCTGGGCACGTGATACACACTCAATCCAGGACCCCATCACCAAGCTCGTCGCTGCCCCACTACCTAGCCTAGATAGAGCTACGAAACCGAGACGGGGAAAGATTCGAGATTCTCCAAAAAGCCAATTGAGTTGGCTGGATATTCCCAATAACAACTAATTCGAGGACACAACAAGCCTTATCTTTTTATGATGATATATGTATGATCAGTTTCGACTGCGCTGCCAGGTCATAACGCATTACCACTGCAACCCTCCCAAGCTACCACACCAGCCGAGTTCTCTCTGCAGGACTGCGCTTCCATTCTGATTTACATACCTTAGTGGTTTGTTCTACAATTGAGGTTGAGGTCGAGTTCATGAATTTTGAAACCGAGCTGTCATAAGAGCCTATATTCTCAATCACCGAGGAACCCTTGATCTTTCATCATCATCATGTCTCGTATACCAACCTCCGTCCTTAGCAAGTACCTGCTGAAAGGGCAAATATCTCGACAAGGCTGTATCGGTACACGCCATGGTATCAGACACACTGCATTGCCTTCAGCTGCTGCATCTATCGCCAACACAGCCAGACGTTTGCACATATCGCCCGAAGCTGTCACACCACCTCCTGTACAGCCAGTTCCTCTGCGCAAGCAATTGAAAGATGAGGCGAAGAAAGCAAAGAAGCAGGGTAAAAAGAAGACAAAGGGTGATTCCCAAACAGTTGAAGGCTGGGAGTTGACTGTGGGTATCGAAATTCACGCGCAGCTGAATACCGCCCATAAGCTATTTTCACCAGCTGTTACGTCTTTCAACGATGAGCCAAATAGCCATGTCGCTCTTTTTGACGTTGCCATGCCCGGCAGTCAGCCTCTCTTTCAAAAAGAGACCCTCATTCCTGCCCTGCGCGCAGCTATCGCCCTAAATTGCGAAGTTCAGGAGGTCAGTCGATTTGACAGAAAGCATTACTTCTGGTGGGATCAACCATCTGGATATCAAATTACTCAGTACTATGAACCATTTGCCAAGAGCGGTCACATCACTCTTCTTGCACGCGACGGAATTTCTCCCCAAGACGGCGAAAGTGTCACCATCGGAATAAAGCAAGTACAACTTGAGCAGGATACGGCAAAGACGTTGGCTCAAGCTGACAAGGTTCAATGGCTCGATTTCAACCGTGTGGGTGTGCCTCTGATTGAGATCATCACCGAGCCCGAGCTTCACCATCCCCGCACCGCCGCCGTCCTTGTGCGAAAGATCCAGATGCTTTTGAACACTGTCGATGCTTGTGTGTCGGGTATGGAGACCGGCGGTCTGCGAGCTGATGTCAATGTTTCTGTTCGCAGAACTGATGGATCCAACCCTTCCCTTGGTACGAGAACTGAAATCAAGAACTTGAGCACCATCAAAGCAGTCGAAGACGCCATCATTGCTGAACGTGACCGGCAAATCCGTGAATTGGAAGCTGGTCGGTCAATCCCCAGTGAGACTCGTGGTTGGTCCATTGGATCTACCGAAACGCGACGCCTTCGTGGAAAAGAGGGCGAAGTTGATTATCGATATATGCCTGACCCTGATATTGCGCCTTTAGTCATCGGAAATGACCTGGTCGGCCACTTACGGCAGTCATTGGCTGTGACACCTGATTCGGAACTGGATACCCTGATTGCTCAATTCGGGCTTACAGCCAAGGACGCACTATCTCTGATCAACCTTGAAAACGGCTCACGTGTGCAGTACTACTACAAGGTCCTCTACTCAATCCAGGAGAAGCTTGCGGAAGACCTCAGTGAGGACGAGATGCCGGAATTCAAGAGTTATTCTGCCATAGTCGGCAACTGGATTATTCACGAGTTGGGCCGCCTTACCACATACAAGGCTGGCCCACTCGCAGCTCGGGACCTGACATTCACACCAGAAGGCGATTGTGAACAGGTTCCTGATTCTGAACTTTCGCAGCTTCTTTATCATCTGATCCGCAAGCAGATCACGGGCAAAGTGGCTAAGGAGCTCTTGTTTGCCATTTATCTCAAAGAGATCGAGGGAGGAGTCACCCAGGCTATTGAAGACAACGACCTGTGGTTCAAAGAGATCGCAATGGAGGAATACGAGCAACTAGCTGACGAGGCCATGGAGGGTGAGGACAAGATCCTGCAAGAGTTTGCCAACTCTGAACAGTTCCCTCAGGGCAAACTGATGTTCCTAGTGGGTAAGATGATGCGTCTTGGACCTACTGAACGCATTGTCCCTGCCAATGCTGAGCGTGTCATGAGGGCAAAGGTCGAGACTTTACGGAGGACGTGATTCACCTCACTAGCAAGCGGAAATGTTACAGTCGTCTATAGCACAGCCTTTCTCTTGTCACCTGAAGCATCCGCAGAGCGACATCGTGTCACCGAATTGTTGATTCAAGCTGGCTTTTTCCACAGCTATAGATAGTTGGTCCGTCCAACAATGAGGCTTTTGCCGAGCATCACTGGTGTGACCAGTCAGTGGGTTCTCTTGCGAACTGAAGCACAAGATAGCAAACATGATGGATACATGACCGCGGGATATGTCTCGATTAAACAACTATTTCTCTTCTTCCAAAGTATCCAGCAAACCAGGTTTTATCGTAACAAACCCTGTCGCATTTACAGCAAACGTTTCCTCGAAATTGACAAACACATGGCTGCTATCTTTTCAGCACGCATTGCGTCCCCTTCTTACAAGGGCAGAAACGTCCCACGAACAATGAAAACCAGCCATGCATCGACATTTAAGACAGAAATCCCAGGCGGCCGAGACAACGATGGTGACGGTATAAAAACAGAAACAGTTTGGGAGACGATGAATCCATACACAAAAACGAGTCAAGATAGTGCGTCAACTATTTCTTCAAGCTTACGAACGAAGATTGCAGCAACTCCAAATACTACTACTAAAAACGATACAAACTATTCTACAGCCGGCGCTACCGATATTCAGAGCCCCGGTTCCCTGGTATCAGAATTTCACGACTCTCATGGATTGTCTGGAGGAGTTATCGCTGCGATTATCCTTGGGGTTATCATTGGCTTAGCCACGATAGCATTAATAGTATGGTTCTTAATCTTTAAAAGACGCGAAACTCCAACAATCAATCGAATTACTCCTCCACAAACTCCAATCCATGACTCTTCGCCTCCAGGTTCCCCGTTGCCAACCCCGCCTCCGATTGCAGAGTTGAGCTCCCACGGTGATCGAACGCCCAATATGGAGGATTCATGGGTTAGCTATGGAGATCGTGTGCGATCGCCAACGCCTCAACCTGCGGTGGCAGAGGTGAAGAGCTTTACTCGCACATGGCAGAAGCCTCGTGTTTATACGGTCACCGGAGGACGTGTCGCGGAGCTTCAGGGCTCAGAGCCTTCTAGAAGTATTAATGACGGGGACGATGACATGTCACCCATCTCGCCGACATCCCGAGCTGGATCGTCTCATGCTGATCGCCGCGTGGTGAGTCCTATGTCTCTAACTTCGAGATTCAGCACGTTGTCGTCTAGGACCGATGTGGGCCAAGAACGAGAAGAGAGTCCAACAAGGGGATTTTGATGAGATTTTGTATGCTGGTATTGTCATAATGGTCTTCTACTTAATAGGGGCTGGCTTAATTTCGGTGCTTCTGAATGAGGGTGAGACGATGGAATCTTGTGCGACAGCTCTGGATAGGAGATTGACGCGGGCAGTGGTGCTTATGAAAGCTGATATCAGAGGGTTGTTGCGCGTTGAGCAATCCGTTCTATAGATTAAATAGTCTTGAACTATTTACTCTTGCAGAATGCTCAAACATAACGATATCATATCTTAGACAACACGCATCATGTTTATTAAAGATGAAGGCAGTACGACTATATGATTTGACTCATTTAACACGGCAACCAAATATGTTCGTTAAAATGCTGAATGCCCGTAACAGGGCTTCATATCCATATTTGTATAATTTCTTAGTAAACAGAATGCGGAAACCCACAAACAGTGCCGTTTGACTCCTAACTCCTTACGTGCTGAAACACGGCAATGTTCTTTAACGAATAAGAGAGGACCGCAGCAAATCAAGGTATGTTCTCACCAACTCCATGTTGCCTTGTCCAACAGATATATCCACCATCAGTCTATGACTTTCCGTTATGGCCATTGCCATGACCATAGCCCGTTAGAACTTCATTATCGTACTTTCCAGGTTGGAAGGCATAATTCAAGTTCTCCCTATCCTTCAAGAACATATCGACTCTCTCATCCTTTGAGCGGCCTGCAGCAATTGTGTTTCGACGCGCAACCTGCTGGCCGATAGCAAGATTCGACTGTGCCTTCATTTCCATCAGATCGGAGCCGTATTGCTCTGCCCTACTCATTTGAGCGAAAGCGCCTATCATGCACATGACAACAACAAGGGTGGCGAAAAGACCATTGGACATATACATGGGATCTTTTACCCTGCCATCGCGAGCATTGTACCAACGCTCCCAGTCCTCCCATGTAGCATTGTGCGCAGCTGTCCCGGCTCTATGGCGCCAGGCACGGTCGGCGCTACGAACAGTTTCGTTGAGTGTCTGAGGCTTACCACCAGTCCAGCCTAGACCGTGGACATCATAGAGCTGGCGCTTGGAGGGGTCGCTGAGGAGGTCATTGGCGGCGACGATGAGACGATAGCGTTCTAGACGGATTGCATGGGGAATGTTATCAATATCGGGAGAATGGCTGTGTCTGTCGGGGTGGTAGACTTTGACAAGCTGGTAGAATCGATGCTTTGTATATGGGGCGTCACTCTTCATAGAGAAGATCTCGTACGGAGAAGGATAATTATGCTTGGGCCATTCGTGGGCCTCACTATGGCTGAAGCTTCCTCGTTGGTCGCTATTTACTGTAGCATATCGCCTATGTCGGTCTATCGAGCAAGTCGCTGCGGGAGCGTAGCTAGATCGTACCCCTCTAGATGACGTTATAGACCGTAGAGGCGGGAGGCTCGAGACGGCATTGCAGGAGCCGAGAAGGATGGCAGATTTATTCAGCGGCATGACGATGGCGATATTTGGCATAAGCCTTGAGGCATTGAAAACATGTTCAGCGTCGCGAGCTGTCGAGATTAAGGTATCACGGATTGAGCATGTTAGAGCAGGAAACGATAGTGACGGCGATGGAGGTTTGAGAGGCGTATCACGCGCAGCGAATGAGGATGCGAATCATACCCGCATATTCCGTCCACTGAAGCTCAGCTGCGAACTGCAAACCCCACAAACGGGGGTGTTCAAGGGCAGGGATTATCTGATATCCCGGCCGAGAACGGAGTTCTAACAAGCCACAGTAGCCACGGTCACGAGACTAAGCTGCTCTTCACCGAAAACTTCACCTAGGTGAAACTGTCCTGCCAAAACATCCTTGCTTCGATCTGCCGACATGCCGAGACACCCTTGTTTCCAAACACAAAACCGTTCACATAATCCGTCCAAATTACCATTCCAATCACTACCGGGTAAATCAGTCGATTTCAGCCAAAGCAAGAAGATCAACTTAAAAACATGGCGATGCCACTCTAAAGCAACAGCTGTTGCCGACACATCCGAGTTTCAATTGGAATTTTTGTATACAGTATTCCCATCGAGATGATGCTTTGAATTGCTCGGTAGTTGTTAGCATAACCGAGCTTCCATTCAAGCGGTACCGAGGATGTCAACCTATTATCAAGAATTACTAAGGTGATAATCACCGGGAATAACGTCGCATCATCGACGCTATCGTCATGAGAGGCGCTGGACTAAAACCCGAACCCTCAATTTGGTCAAGGCTCACGCATATCCTGACTCTAGTCAATTCCGTTTATGCTTCTCCTCACTCAGCTTAAAACCGACTCCGCGATTGGGGTAAAAAGACGAAATAATGCTCGTCACCCACCACCCATGGGGAAAGACCCGTCAAGAGATCGACCAGACACACGGTACCTGGTCACGGCATTTCGCATGCCGTGAGCCAATGAGACCATCTACAGTTCGAGCATGACTCTGGATAGCTTCCCTTTCCCACGTTCATGAATTCAGGCAGTGGATCTCGAGGGCGGAAATCTTCCGGTATGAGTGACGGTCTCTCCACTTTCCAACGACACAATTTGGTCGTCATCTCCACCGCAAGCTTTTCCCTCTGTGTTTACTAAAACTTCTAGGGTGGTTTTCACGTTGTAATATCTCCGGGCCTATTGCTCCCCGCCGGCTTGCGTTGAGGCTCAACGGTGCTAGACAGGGCCAGGATATGTTCCTCCCGGCTTGGCCAGAGCCTCAATGGTGGTCCGTTCTGGTCAGATCAGAGCACAGACCCTGAGCTGTTGATATCTCGAACCAATGGAAAGTTCCATGGTCGACCAACAGGACATGGTTCAGGCTATTTGATTTGAAATATTTTGCATTCGCTTGACTCAATGGCAACCTACCATTGCCACACCTTACCCATCGCCAATTGCTAAACTTATGACGACTGGATTATACCCTGGACGTGGGATCCGCTTCGTTTGAAGCACCCCAAACATTGACCCGGGCTTGCTACATCCGCGTGCCGACATATCCAGCTCCTCCCGGGATGCTCTGCTTGCAAAGGTCCCATCATGCCTTATTTGGAACCTCCACATGGCTATTCTCCACGCCCATGCTCGGCCCTTTGGTATCGTTCCTGCTCAGGTCATGTTAGCGTCGTGGGTCGTTGAGCTCAGATGATGGATCAACATTTGGATTATCAATTTTCAGTCTGTTGCTGATCTTGCAGTGCCATAGTGACACCCTCTCTCCTAGTGGGCTTAACATTCGTACAGGCCGATCAATCGGATGCCAGCCTCTTCGTCATGCAAGATGGAGTACGGGGTAGGTCCCTTACTCGAATGTGACCACTATATAAGACGTGTAGACCCTAAGTGGGTTGATAAAGATATTTCTCCAGGTCTTTGTATTTAAACTTGTTTCTCTCCTCAAAAGTGACAAAGTTTATTGCAACTCAATCTTCATACTCTACAGTCAAACTTGGACAAGATGTCTTCCAACACTCCTCCCTCCCACGGGGCAACTACCCCTACACAGTATACAGACAAGGAAGATGGTGGTCACTATCACTGTAACCATCCCAATCACTACTATGAAGAACGAAACAAGAACGTCCAGAAGCCTCACCAGTCCATGGTGTCGCAGGTTTACAACCCCTCGTTCTTCAAGGTTGCCAACCCTGGTCCTCTTGGTTTGATCAGTTTCGCCTTGACTACCTTTGTTCTCGGTCTTTACCAGTGCGGTGCTGGGTATGTTGCTTACAACGTTACGTTATATCTTACTATGCTAACCTTTCGTTATAGACTTCCTAACAACAACCCCTTTGGCGGCGTCGGTCCTGATCAAGCCATCTTCGGTCTGGCTGTCTTCTTCGGCGGCATTGCACAGTTCTTCGCAGGTCTTATGGAATTTCGTGTAGGCAACACCTTTGGTACTACCGTCCATTGCTCCTACGGTGCTTTCTGGCTTGCCTTCGCGATGTTCTTCGTCCCCGACCTTGGTATTAAGGCTGCTTACAAGGGCGACGACCGCGCATACAGCTTTGCCCTGGGTATCTTCCTGATCCTATGGTGCTTCCTTACTCTCATCTTCTTTATTGCCGCTCTCAAGACCAACATTGCCATTCTGGTCGTGCTTGGCTGTTTATTCCTTGCCTTCCTCTTCCTCGCCCTGGCTCAGTTCTTGCAGACTGAGCATCCTACTGCAGCGATTCGAATCAACAAGACGGGCGGTGCATTTTCGGTCATTTGTGCTGCTGCAGCTTTCTATGCGGGAGCCGCAGGCATTATGACCGAGGATACGACATGGGTTCGTTTCCCTCTTGGCGAAATCGATGTTAAGCCCAAGAAGACCAACATCGCTTAAGAGCAGGTGGAGTTTACTCCTGGGGAAAGATATGCTTATGGTCTGACAGTGGAAACCCACTGTCGACATGTTAATGATTCGGATTGGGGATGCTTATTTAATACCCATGTAATGAAGATAATAATGAATGTACATAAGAGGTGGAATACGAATAAGTATTGAGCAAAATGAATGACGTCACATATCAGTCGCAGTCAAGCTACGGAACGAAAGTTTCATGTTCTTTGAAGTGTTCATAGCACAATGGAAGATGAAGATACAAAGTATTGTTTGTGTGATGCATTAAAATTGATTCCCTAACCGTATGATGCATGGCTTGTAATCGTACAACAGACCATTATTAGGTCTGATATTCATTATTTCCCGTCTTAATCCTGGTAAGTCGAAGCGTTTCTTCGCTTACAACTTGTGCTTAGTCTCCTCGGCAGCACCCTTCACCTTTCCCTTAGCCTGCTCAGCAGCGCTCTTGGCCTCGCCCTTCAGCTCTTGGGCCTTGCCAGCAGCCTCACCCTTCAGCTCTTGGGCTTTGCCAGCAGCCTCACCCTTGAGCTCCTGGGCCTTTCCGGCGGCGTCGGAGGAGTTGGTGATGTCCTGAGCAGTGGCCTTGGCCTTTGCAGCGGCTTCCTCTGAAGATATTGTTAGCAATTGAGTTTTTATGGCTCAAAATGAATCGGTAATTGGAGACTTACGTCCAGCCTCAATACCGTCGACAATCTTGTCGCTCACAACGCGGTCGACCTTGTGAGCAGTGTCCTTGACAGCATCGGTAGCAGTTCGCTGGAGAGCGAAGCTGGTGGTAAATGTTCGGGGAGCCTGGAAGGCAATGACGCGGGGAGCGAGGGCCACACGGCGGATGACGTTCTTTGTAAGGAAAGACATTGTGATGGTTGTTTTGGTGGTGGTGAAGAGATTGAATTAGGTAGAGTTATCTGATTGGCGAGGAAGAGTCAGATTGTCAATTGATGAAAATATAGAAGAATTGGGAGAGCAATTGGAAAGAGAAAAGGGAAGCTCTTGCAACTTATGTTATGACGCTGAGAGCTTGTCATAGCTGCATGATGTCACCCGCGGGGAAGGAGCTCCCTGTTGCGGTGCGACCATGCACGTGAAAGAAGTAATGATGACGCAGTGAGGCTTGAATAATTGGGGGAAAGTGCTCAGGTCGGTGGAAGCTTGCCTGCTTTCTACGTTAATGTGTTTAATCTCATCATCGAGATATCCTGCGTTCGATCGATGAGCTCTGGTGGAGAAAGTAAGTTTACGCTGAAGATGGGATGAATGGATGGCTGAGTGTTAGTGCAAGTGGCAGGTACCGCCGTCCAGATCTACCTTCCATTGAGCTTAATGGAGATCACGTCGGTATCTAGTCCTAGTTCTGTGTCGAATAAAAACAAACCTTTAGCTGAACACCACTTCTTGTTGGCTTCGATGCGTCAACTGAGGACCGAGATGGCTTCATATTCGAATTCTATTGCTGTAATGTACCGAGTTTGACAAAACTCAAAGATGCTACCTATATACGATAACTCTTCATAACTCATTATTCAATCGCTCATCATCAGAAAATACAAAGCTCATTCATCATCATCTCAAGCATCCCTCTTTACACTACTCTCTGACCATATCTCATCAGGCGTTGCGGCCCTTCTCTTTCCTTCTATTACTTCTTCCCGCTGAACCTCTCGGTTGGGGCTCCCCAGTTGCAGGGTATCAGATCCCCGGATCATGAACTCCTCCCTGCCAGGCCTTGGCATAGGGTCGTCACATTTGTCGTCAGTCTCATTGTCATCATCGATAACGCATTCATCTGCAGATGTCCCCACTCGACCGTTTATAACGTTGTCAATACGTAACCTTGGTGGACCCGAGTTCAGCCTCATGCCGTTCTTGGGAGGTCCCGCTATATGCAGCAGTTAGCAAATAACAACAACTTGATCCTTCATGATCGGGCACTTACACAGCAAGAGATCAAACAACTTGACGATGATCGGGCCCCAAACCGTAATCGCGATGATCTGTCCATAACTCCATTTCTGGGCAGCAAAACTTTCCGAAGTGATAACTTTCGTGAGAGAAATCATGTACAGAATATTGATAACGAGATAAGCCACTTCAAGAATGCGCCAGAACCATATCTTAATGAAGAGTCCTCTTCGTTGCTTACCCCAACGCGGCCATCGACCAAGGCGATACGAACCAAACTGGATGTGCTTTGTGAGGTGGTGCTTTCGAAGCGTCCAAGCAAGCTGATCTGCCACCAAAGCGACTATAGCAATGGTGTCAAGGATGAGAAAAGTCATCTTATACAGCAGAGGATGAGGAAAGAAGCTGAACGGTTGTCCGTTGATACCCTGAGTTGCAGCGCAATACGTTCGTGGACTTGGGTTGAAGCCACATGCTTGGATTTCGTTCTGACCTTTGAACAAGGCGAATGCGTCCTTGAAATAGATCTTCTGCGATGTTGCCACAATAGCAAGAAGGTACTCCATGAAGAAACCCAGGAATGTATGCCAATTACGAATGCCTTCATGATGAAGGCAAATCTGCACGAGTATCATTGGCAGAATAGCGTTTTGCGAGATATGAAAAGCAATCGCAGCATTGACGACAATCTCGCCCCAGAAGGTACCTTCTTGAGAATTGACAACAATTGCAAGAATTGATGCGATTTGTACAGCAAAGACAAACCAACATTGAGCTTCTTGAAACTCAACCAACGTGGTTGCAATGGCCATACTGGTACGTGATAAGCCGCCAGAGTCGCGCCAGATCATGCTCTCGATTCGAGTCAAGCTGCGTTTAAGACGATATGGCTTGGGTTCTGATTTGCGACGACCGGTACCTTGCGTGATAGTGACCCAAAGAGTGAAGCCTTTGAGAAGTAGGTACAGCGAGGCAGCAAAGCATACTTGGAGAACGTATGAAATAAGAACCTGAGACCCTTGCATTAGTATGGGGTCAACGATGGGGTTATACGTACTTACACCTGGCCCAAAGATATCTGGGTTAACCTCCGCTGGCAAGTCGGGGCAAAACTCATCCAGGGCCTCGAATATGTCCTCGGGGGTTGATTCCCCATATGAGAGGCGGTCAATGGAACGGTTGCATGGTTTGCTCAGACCGTCATTATCGCAAGAGTCCTGGGCGCAAGCAATGAGAGACTTGAGCACCGGTTCTCCGTCAAAGTCGGCCAAAGTGCCGGATCCCATGACAGCGCTGGCATTTCGTTCCGTCTCTTCGCTGACATAGTAAGATTTCGCAGCTTGGGTCCAATGCGCCGCCGCAGCCAGGGCAGCACAGTTGTAGAAGGTTTCAAGTGAGCTGAAGAAAAGATCTGAACTGTTGCAGGCGCGAGTACAATCAGCTACACCGTCAATATGGCATCCTGAACTGAAGAGAACAATTTGTTGACCCCCATCGAGGTTGGTGGCGAAAAGTTCTTTGAAAGTGAGTCCTGAATCGACATCATCGGAACCAGAGCCGAGACCGGCGATATCGAGAAAGGGAAAGAAGTCTGAAGTGCCGTCGATGCTGTTACGAACAAGAACGGTGAGTGGCGTGTCGGAGGCTGTAGTTGAAGGTAATAAAGTTGAGACCGTTGAAGATGTCGATAAAGATTGTAAAACGGGTGTTGATGCCATTGCGAAAGGCGTTAGTCAGCCCGGTATATTTGTCCTCCGCAAACAACTAACAACGTCCAAGAGGCGAGTCCATTCCTCTAGGCGTTGTCTTTGTTATATCCCAGGATCTGACACGGCATGGCAAGCCACGTCTTTCTAATAAAAACAAAGTCAGAAGAGGAGGAGATGAAGAGAAAGAGAAATAGATCTACAAAAAGTTAAAGGAGGCTGAAAGAAAGAGAGGATCCAATGCAATCCAATGGGGTCTTTGGCTGGGATATGCGTTCGCTAACTACTGGGAATTAGTCCATCTTCCGCAGGCTTGGCACGTTTTCCTCAATTGGCAACTGTGAAGCTTGTTTGGTGGCTTAGTGAGCTTAGCTTACCTTACTTGAAGTGAGGGAGTATTGAGTACTTGGGGGGTATTGTAGGATGTCTTGTGAAGTTTTCGACTTTGAGGTTACACTACCTAGACAGTGACAGACAAAAGTGAAGCGCCTTAAATTATGGTTATATTGTGTCGTCGAATAATCTTGTATCTGACCGTCACTTCATATCAAGATGTGGAACTTGGACCAACTCATCACCTCCACCAAAGATACTACATCGATACATACCGCCATAGCGACAACAAGGTTATCTATTTCCGAGAGACAAAGAGAGTCTAGGTATACATAAGCATAAGAGAGCGTGTCCAAGCGTTTAAAGACAACTAGATGTGGATTTAAACATAAATATCCGCGCCCTCCCACATGAATGCCGTCCCATCTCTTATCGGTTATCGGCTTAATATAATGAACCGACACCAGCCGACGTCATTATTCCTCGGCTCTCTAATTCTGTAGATTATAGATATTACAATACAATTCAATACAATTCAAAGCTCACTTCTATTCATCTGCGTCAATATAACCCCCAATCATCCAAAATGCCTCCCCGTCTCTCCCAACCAGTAATCACCCTTCGTGTCCTCCGACGCTACTACTCCTCCACAACCACCGAACCTCTCATCCGCGTAACAAACCTCCCCGCGCCCAACACCGGCCACATCCGCATTCTCGAATTGAACCGTCCATCTGCTCGAAATGCCATCTCAAAGGCTCTTCTAGCGAACTTGCGCGCGGAGATTGATGATCTGCATAGCCAATATGGACCCAATGGCGAGGAATTGCCTCTGAAGCAGCGGTTCGGTGGTGCGGCGGGTGTAGATGAGAAGGGTCCTACTAGAGCTGTTGTCTTGGCTAGTGCTGTTGATACATCTTTTTGCGCCGGCGCAGATCTCAAAGAGCGCAAGGGATTTACTCCCGGAGAGTGAGTATACGTCTTGTCGCATATCAATTGACGATTTGCTGATCATCTTGCAGAACTGCTGAATTTCTTACAAACTTGCGCAACACCTTTACTTCTCTCTCCAACCTCCCCATCCCGACCATCTCAGCTATTTCTTCCGTCGCACTCGGCGGCGGTCTCGAGCTCGCCCTCTCCACACACTTCCGAGTCCTCAGTTCCAACGCAGTAGTCGGTCTACCAGAGACACGTCTCGGCATCATTCCCGGCGCTGGCGGCACGCATCGTCTGCCCGCTCTGATCGGTCTCTCTCGCGCCCGCGATCTGATCCTCACCGGCCGTCGAGTCGGAGCTCCGGAAGCTTACTTCCTCGGCATCGCGGACCGTCTTGTCGAAGTTGTGCCCGAGGATGTGCCCGAGGAAGAGCGTGACGGCTTTATTCTTGGTGAAGCGAGAAAGGCAGCTCTCAGTGAGGCTGTGAGACTGGCACAGGAGATTTGCGAGGGAGGTCCCATTGGTGTGAGGGCAGGACTTCAAGCTGTTGCGTATGCTAGGGAAGAGGTGGAGAATAAAATGTATGAGCGAGTAGTTAACTCTGAGGACAGGAATGAGGCTCTCAAGGCATTCGGCGAGAAGAGAAAGCCCATCTTCAAAGGCCGATAAAGCCTATATGTAGTTTGAATTTAGCAGAGCCTTTGACCTCGAGGCATGCCCAAGGGTGTTAACTGTCAAGAGGATGACATAAAACTTGACACTTGAGATTAGGGGCAAAGAAATGGATGGAACAAATAAACCAATACCCAATCTAAATTACTATGCCTGTCGTAAAGTGATAAAACCTATTTCATTTCTTATAATAGCCTTCGAGGGTCTTGCCCAACAGGCAGGATCACAAATATGTGATGCGAAACAAAACAGCGAGTTCAGCAAACCATGATGTTCTTCTATTCATGATACTTCTCTACTTGATCTCGTGGGTATAATAAAAAACACTCGCATGGGCTCAAAACCCCCTTTATGATCCTTCGTAGGGCTTGTTTCTTTCTCTTTGACGTCCTCTCCAACAGCCTAGCGACTCACGAAGTTTTTCAAGTTCTGTGACCTAACCAGATTCTTTCTTGGCGGTGGTTTCGTCGTCAAGGTTAGTCCGATCTGAAGGCCTTTGCTCGGCATTATCTGTGGCCGTGGGGTGTTCGCACTCAGCTGAACTAGAGGAACCTAATCTAGGGGAAACAAATTGAGGCTGAATTCGGGTTTCTCGCTTAAGTGATGGTGGGACTCGTATGATAACCTTTGCTCGCTTTCGTGGCGACGTACAAACTGCAATAGTCTCCTCCACCTTTTCCCCGGGAGCATCAGAATCGCTATTGCCATCATCATCCACACCGCTTGAGACCGCGGAATCTTCACCGGAGTCAGGCATCACTTTCAAAAGCTTATCGCGCATGATTATCTGCCCCAGTTCTCTTTTACAAAGATCCAGTTCGTTGAGGCGTTCAGTTTGGTCCATATCATTGATGTGATCGAAAGCACAGTATTCCTCATCTTGAAGTTGCTGCGCAAGCCTTCTGTCTGCTTCGGTATCTTGGGATATTCGTCGCTTTGGTCTTGTCGAAAGGACCTTCGTTATGGATTTCTAGTCACTGTTTTTCTCAGAGTATGGCGGCGGAAGTTCCGAAGTAGGCCCCGGGGTTTTGACTGCGTCGCTGTTGATTAACTGGGCGTCGCCATCGGCATCTTCGGGCTGCAATGGATCGTCGGAAGATGGCGCTGGTCGTCGACGCCGAGGTACATCGACATACTCCTCCTTATCCTCGTTACGAACGTAGCAGAGAAAGTAAGGCTCGCCACTAGAGCTCAGTGTTTTCAAAACCTCGTCCGTACTGTGTTTGACCTCAACGTTCGCATCGTTGTACTTGCGCCAAACATTCTGTTCAAAGTCATAAATCCACACCCAGTAGTGTCCAGACCTGAGACTACCCCTGTGACAAATGACAGCATGGAGGCGGTAAGGATTGCTTTTAAGCCCATTATAATAATTCTCGAGGTCTTGCGTTGTCTGTTGAAGCTCGGATTTTATCCTCTCCCGAATGGCAGATTCGGTCTCCTTGATGCTCTGCGGCATACTGGGCTGCTCGACTGAAGATTCCACGCGTTTGCCGGGCCGGTTGACCAACAAGTAATCGTCTTCTACCGGACCATCGAAATCCCAGGTCTCATCTCCAGCCTCTTCGCCGTCCACCATTGTGATATCTTCGGAAGTAGTTGCGCCACTGTTGTCCGCTTCTTCTTGCAAGTATGATTCCAAGAAGGGACCGGTAGGGCCAGTGCTATCTGCTGCAGACTTGAAAGCCTTGATCTCAGATATGCGGTTGGCCATTGCCCAAGTTTTTTCTCGATCTCGGAATGTCTGCGAGTTGTGGGGCGCATCCATATACCGATCGAGGTATAGCGTTTCAGGAATCTCAACCGGATTGTCGTTCTTGCCATTGACGGATTGTGAGCGTTGAATGAGGACGTGCAAGACAGGGGGTAGTGTCTTTATGGCTGTGTACCGTGATTGTTTGCTTCCCTCGATAGCCTGCTGATCGAAGTTGCGGCCAAGGGCGTCGTACAATGAGCATGTTCCTCCCTGTGGAGATGGGAATGCCGTAATAAATCGGTCAAAGCTGATTTCCTTCTGGTAAACATTTTCGTCAAACTTCTTAGTATAGTTGATAGTCGTAACGAAGAAGGTTTTCATAATCGTTTCCATTTGGATTCCTGTGGCATCATCGACAAAGGACGGTCGTATGGCGGCTTGAAGGCGACTGATGATATTGCCCATGACTTCCTCAACATCCTGTTGATCTGTACCAGAGGATCTCTCCTGATGCTCTAGAGCGGTCAGGACCTTCTGGTCAATCATTTGGGGTTCATCGACATCTATCATTTTGGCATCAGGAGACTGGTGCTCCTTTGAATCGTCCTTGTTCTCCTTTTCAGGAGTTTCGTCAACCTTATCAGCTTGGTTACTTGGTCGACTGATCTCAACCACATCATCGTCTTGTTCAACCTCCATAACTGTATCGGTAACTTGATCACCGGCGGCCGCTGGAGAAGCTTCAACTTTGTCATAGGAACGGTCGGAATCTTCGACAAGCGTCTGCGAGCTGGCGATACTGGCTGCATCAGTCGGGTCTCGGTCACTCCTTGCAGGCACGGTGGCCATTTCTACATCCTCTGAGTCCTTAGCTGGGGGGCCTGGGGGTGGTCGTGTAGGAAGAGGTGGGGGCTGGCTTTCGGTGCCTGTATCGGCTGAGGTATTCGCGGCTTTGACGAGATTGTCGGTATCTGTAAGGACGGCATTCGCTAATCTCTGTGAGGGGTTTGTTGTTATCCTATCTGTGGCTTCGTGTTTTCTGAACCG
>JAAVUD010000266.1:0-38592 GCA_014898915.1 Fusarium chlamydosporum | reverse complement strand
CTGCAGGCCGACACACCATCCATCATCATCATCTTGTTCCCGTCCCATTTTTTCCCCACTGCACAGCTTCTGGCTTCTGGCTTCCTCAAGCCCCCCCGGCTAACCAAGACACACGCCCCCCTCATCTTTCCCCCGGAGCTGTCTACCACCCCTTACTGTAGGCTGTCCCACCTTTTCTTGTCATCTCCCGTCCCCCATCTGCATCGTCACGCCCAGCCCAAGGTCTCCCCCGAAAGCCCAGACAGCCCCAGCTTAGTTAGACTACCTCGCTGCCTCTGTAGACGAGCCCTGACCTGGTGTAATGTACGGACCAGAGACGGGCAGGGACCCATCTCTGATCCTGCCCATGCACTTACTTGAATTGCTTTGCTGCTCGTGGGTACCCTTCCCTTCATAATAATGACGGGAGCCTCACTAAATTGGCCTGGCCGTTCTGCTCTGTGCCTCTTTTCCACCTTCTCTTTTCTGCTGGGCACCAAATCGTCCACTCACACAATGTTCCCCTCGTTGCTTTATGTACTGAAGAGTTACTGTGTATTGTTGTTGTTATTTCCGTATAGCTGTTGTGTCCGCTGGAGTGACGACGATATAGGTCATCCTACGTAATTGCAAAGATGAAGAAGAACTTCTTTAAATAAACGTTCTTGACCCCTCTCCAGTAACCCAGCCACCTATCCCTTATCCAGGTACTTTATCTCACTATGTGTTCGAATGAGGCTTCTTTCTGGTGCGTCCCCTCAGACCGCCCACCAACGCCAACAAGCGCGCTGCAGTAAATGGCATCACCTCACCTAATCCCACCGACAGCCAGCGTCGTCCCATGGATTGCAGCGGAGAAGCTCTGTGCCTACCGATTGGCTTCTACAGCATCTGTCCAGTTCCCTCTCGTTTCGGGCTAATCAGCCCAGCCAGCCAACCGAAGTAACCCTTGACCCAAGCAAGCACCAAGCACTTGAACTGTTCCCCTTTTTAGCAACGTCCGCCCTGCGCGTGCGGCTGAATCATTTCGACGGACACTGGCCATCTTTTCTTCGTCCTTCAACCAGAAGAGAGAGATCCCGTGATGCTGAGTTGTGAATATTCTTAGTTCCTCTTGTCACGACAATGAAAGGTAAATATTTTTCGTAGTTGTGACCGAATTCCTGGTAAACAACAACCGACTGTCGAATCTCGCAACTTGACATCTTTACCATCCATCTTACTTACTCTTATGGATTAATGTCAGGGTTTTGAATGCACCGGTATGCAGCCCAATTTTCCCCATCTTACTACCTATCGTCTGTCTCCTATGAGACGGCAGTGGAGCGAATTTAATGTCGGATATAAGGTTGCAGAGACGAACATTGCCGCGGACGACTGACTGTTGCAACAACATGTTGTGTAGACAATCAAACAAAAACCATATCAATATGTTCTGCATCACATCACATCGCATCGCATCGCATTACGTTGGTTGTTGGTCAGGGACAGGAACTTACCTAGTCATTGTCAAAATTCCCGTTGGGTCGGGGGGTGACAGTGCAATGGAATGGCGCTATGAATCCGTAAAAATGGTACCTTTGGCTTGGGCCCGGGAACCCCCTTTTCCCTCCCGCTCGCTCGCTCTCTCGTTTGTTTCTCTGAGGTGGTCTAGGGTGAGGGCGAGCACGAGAGTGGCCCCCCCTCCCCCCCTTCCCTGCCTATTTCCACTCGCCAGGGTCAGGCCGTTTCGGAGCGTGGCATGTCCTCGGCTTGTTTTGGCTTTGGCTTTGGTTTTGGCCTTGACTTTAACTTGCCCTGAGTTTTGCTGACTGTACAAGAAGAGAAATGGTCCAAAAACACGTGGGTGACTTCCGGAACTGCTTAGCGGCGACTCCGGAAAGCGGTGAAAAGATTCGCCATTCCATTTCCCTAGGTACCTAGGTTGTTTTCACCCTGTCACCTCACTTCTGGTCAAGCCACCACCGCCTCGATCTGGGGAGCCACAGTGTCATCTAGCCAGCCTACCAGCCTTCTCAAACATCTGCCTGTCTGCATCATCATCATTTCTTAACGGGGATTGTGCCGTGGTCGTACAGCTCGTTTGTTCCTCGTCCCCATTATCTATTTCCTGGTAACTGTTTCTCGTTAATCTGTATCTACTACTTGATGATATCACATATATATGTCGTTACCTAGGTATCTACTTATAAACATCTTGCTTGAGCTTTCTCTTTAGTCTCTTCTCCTATGTGGAGCGACATCACTGTATCCACAATCAATCGGTACCGTCTTTTGGTATTGTTAAGAAAGGAATACTATTCTGAACTCGTGGTTGCCTCCATCGAGAACAGCGAATGTAGATCGTGGTCCTCGTTGCGTTATAAACCCATCACTCTGCTGCGGCTGTCTCACCTCCATCCCTAACCTCAATGTCATACCCAACCCTGACAGGGCAGCGGACGGGAGCACTTAGCCCAGTACGTACCTCGGCGAACATCTTGGCACACATTTCAGATGCGCCACACAAAGATGGGGGGACGTGCATGCGTTGTTGGGTTTAATCGGTATCGTTTCGCTTGGCACCCCGAGATGAACACCACCGCAGCATCGGTGCGTGCGTGTGTGCGCGACTTTGCTCGCTTCTTGTCAGTTGCTGACATGCTCGTTGGCAGTCTTCACCTTCATAGCGTGCGCTGTAACATCTGGCAGCATCAAAGTTCTAGCTCTATTCAGCACAGTAGCACCACTGCCTACTGCCCTGACAGCTGGACTAATCAAAACGTTATTAATGGGTACAGTAGCCTTTTGCACACTGAACCCTCTTATGACGTTTGCTCGTCCGCCCCCTCTGTGATCAGCGTCAAAATGCACCAAACAGTATCCTGACCAGTCGCGATCCAAGAGGCTGAAAGAGCATAACATGGCCAGCGAAGAGGATGCATGAGATCCAGGATATCGGTTGGTACCTCGAGTATGTTTATCGCGAGTAGAGATGAAAATGGGATGGTAATGGACAGCTTCTGTGTGAATCAACAGCGGTGCCTACCCAGTAATTAATTCAGCATGCTGGAAGACCAGCATCTCCTCGAGTAACCAACACGACCTACTTGTCGATCACTACCACTGTAGAGTTGTGAGTCTTGGGGCCGAGCGGAGCCTCTGAATCCCTCCCCCCTTCGGTTGAAGCTTGCGGAACGCGCCACTGATCCGTCGCAGATGCCAGACTGCAATGGAAGACAGGGACCTCGATGCTCCATAATTATCTCATACAGACAGACCTTACCTTAATAGAACTGCAAGGTGCTTGCAGCCCGGTCAAGCAGGGCATGGCAGGGCAGAGCAGAGCGGAGCGGAGCAGAGTAGGTACGTACCTGATGAGGTACGTGCCTGTAAACCGCCGCCACCAGCGAAGGTTGCCCTGACCTGTACTGTAGTCGTAGCGCGTAGAGTAGCCCCAGTGAAGGGTGTGATTTGCCGGGTACAGCATCGGAAACTGAGAGTCTGAGTCTGAGGTGTGAGTTAACCTTGAGTGCGCGTGCGTTGAGTTGGGGTGGGGCGTGGGAGTGTGAGAGTCCAGTTAGTGTGGGTGGGTTTGATACTCCATCACGCTCTACGCCGACCGTGGGTTTAATATACCCGCTACTCATGGGTTAGGTGAGTTTGGATCAATCGGTTTGGTTTGCTCTCACGTCCTTTCTCCCCATCCCATCACATCCTGTCTGTACTCCTCACTTTCTTCACCTGCAACGCATTCCATGCCCGCGAAAGGCCTCATCTGTTGCGCCTTGGGTTTGTCTTGTATCTTATCATCAAACCTCTAACAGTCCTAACAGCTTGCATTGACCTTTCCTTGCACCGGCTTGTTATTTCTTCGACTCAGCCTTAGCCGCGGCCCTGTTGTCGCCGTTTTTATTCCGTCGCCTCGCCCTTGTTACTCGTCGGATCGGCTAGTGCAGTCACAATTATCATCAACCCGTCACGAACTTTCGACCAGCAGCAACTGCAGCTGTTGTTCAGCTTCTGATTCACGACCGCGAAACACTCTTAGCCCTTGCTATTAATTCGACTTCGCGTCTGTCGCACATCAGTTGTCGAACCCCCCTGCCATAGCAGCTCCATCACCGCTTCAAGTATCGACCAACATGGCGAACCATCACGCGTCGCCGACCATGATGCAAATGCAACAGCATCAGGGCCAGGTGCCTCCTCCTCCACCACCTCCTCCACCTGGAGTTCAGCCCGCACACTTTGCGCCGTCGCACCAGATCGCTGCCATGAATGAGGCTGTTTGGCTGCAAATAGGTTGGTGGTCGCGTCGCGTTCGCAAACCGACATGAACTGACATACATCTAGGGAGCTACTCCGAAGTCCTGCGCAACCAAGATGAAGCTATGCACGCTTACGAGCGCGCGCTTCAGGCCAATCCGAATTCGACACAGGCCATGAACGCTATCGGTGTTTTGCTCAAGGGTCGCGAAGCTTTCGAGAAGGCGTTGGAGTTCTTCCGAGCTATTGTGCAGTTGGACCAAAACAATGGCGAAGCCTGGGGAAATCTAGGTATGTGTGTTGACTAAATGCGACGATACAGCACTGACCGGTGATTCAGGACACTGTTACTTGATGACAGAAAATCTCCAAAAGGCGTACGATGCTTATCAACAGGCATTGGTGAACCTGAGGGATCCTAAAGTGAGATTAATTCCCCATGGACCAATTGGTGACAAGGCAGACACTGACCGCATAATATAGGACCCTATGCTGTGGTATGGTATTGGTATCTTGTATGATCGTTACGGTAGTTACGATTACGCCGAAGAGGCGTTCTCTCAGGTCATGAACATCCAGCCCGATTTCGAAAAGGCCAACGAGATCTACTTTCGACTCGGTATAATATACAAGCAACAAAACAAGTGGAACCAGAGTCTTGACGTAAGTCTTGTTGTCTCATGTCCGTTTTTCATGCGCGCAGCTTACACCCTTAGTGCTTCAAATACATTGTCAACTCTCCCCCTGGACCCTTGACTCAAGAGGACATTTGGTTCCAGATTGGCCACGTCCACGAGCAACAAAAAGACGTAAGTTGACAATAAGTTCGCCCACTGCCGGGTTTTATCTAACTCGACCCTAGTTTGACAGCGCCAAGGCGGCTTATCAGCGTGTGCTGGATCACTCCCCAAACCACGCCAAGGTTCTTCAACAACTCGGGTGGTTGCATCACCAGCAAAGCAACACGTATGAGAGCCAAGATCGTGCAATTCAATACTTGGAGAAGTCCGTCAACGCAGGTATGATAAGCAAGTCAAACCCAGCAACCAATTGTACTAACAGAGGGGTTAGACAACCAGGATGCACAGAGTTGGTATCTTCTAGGTCGATGCTACATGTCGCAACAGAAGTATCCTAAAGCGTATGAGGCATACCAACAAGCCGTCTACAGGGATGGAAAGAACCCAACCTTCTGGTGCTCCATTGGTGTCCTCTACTACCAAATCAACCAGTACAGAGACGCTCTCGATGCTTATTCCAGGGCTATAAGATTGAACCCTTACATCTCTGAGGTCTGGTACGATCTTGGAACACTGGTATGTTTCCTATTCAATTTCTTTCTTCCACTGTGCTCTGTATTAACCTGTTATAGTACGAGAGCTGCAACAACCAGATAACCGATGCGTTGGATGCATACCAGCGTGCAGCTGAGCTTGATCCGAATAACCCTCACATCAAGGCAAGGCTTCAGCTTCTTCGTTCCGGTGGCACAAACGGAGGCCCCCCTCCTGCTGCTCCCCAGCCCGCAGATGTTCACCCTCAAGCTTACCAGGCGGCTGGACCCGTTGGTCCTCAATGGGGAGGATCAACCCAACAGCCACCAGCTGCCGGTCCACCACCACCTCCCCAAGGCCCAGGAGAGAACTGGGCGGGTAGACTTTCGAACATCAACCCACCGCCTCAGCCACCGAACCCATATGAAGCACGAGGTGGTGAGCCCTTCCGAGGTGGACCTGCACCACCACTGCGACAACCAAGCCCCCAACAGGAACAGTTGCGCCAGCCTTACAACGATCCCAGCCGTGGTCCTCGCCGTGGTCAAACTCCCCCCCCTCCTCCTGGTCACCAGTACTCTCAACCGCCTCACGCTCCTCCTCAGTCTCAACCCTCTGCCCCGCCCTCTGAGCGACGTGTCGCAAACCCTAGCTGGGTTGGAGCAGCGCCTTCGGCGTCAGCATCTGCACCTCCCTCGAACAACATTAATGGCCCTAATGGTCCTAATGGTATGGCACCTTTCCGACCTACCAATAGTCCTCGCCCTGATGGCCGACCGATCCACGACAACCGCATGCCTTCACCTAAGTCGGCTTATCCTCAGCACCAAGCACCTCCACTATACCCTCAACATCCCGAGATGGCTACTCCTGGAAACGAGAATGGACCTTCAGGACCCCCCGGACCACCTGGACCTCCACCACCTCCTGTTGTGGCTGAAGCTGCTATGCAGAGGATGGACGACAGACCACCTTCGGTTGGACCAAAGAGGATGCGAGAGTGGGAAGAGGAATCAGCTGCTAAGAAGCAGGCCAACGAGGAGAACCGGGTTCGCCTTGACGACATGCGTCACCGAAGACCGTCTACGCCTCCTCGCGACAACTACCGTCGCAACTCTTCTGAAGTTCGACGTGTCGAGGATCCTCGCCGGCCCGAAGAGTCTCGCCGTGAAGAGCCTCGCCGACCGGAATCAGCTCCTCGTCATGCCACTGAGAGCTACCACCCATCTGATGCTGCTCATCACCCCCCTAGCCATGCTTCTGGCCCCAGCCATTTGCCACCAATGCAGCAAGGACCTCCAACACCCATGTCGGGAGTCGTCCATGAGAAGCCACCCGTTGTCTCAACTCCTAAGGAGGAGCGACCACCCAGTCTCGAACATGCCCCCCCTGTTCGCGCAGCCCCTCCTTCTGAGCCCGAAAGAGCAGCCAGAAAGATGGAAGTCGATGAGGACTATGATGATAGTGGAGAGGATGAAAAGAAGACTGCTATTGTCACTAATGGCTCTGGTCCCGGCTCCGCAGCTGGAGACGCCAAGACATCGACTCCTGCTAACGCTGGCGTAAACGGAATTTCCGCCGCCCCAAAAGTTGAATGAGTTATAATTTGACTTGCTGCTTGTTCGTTACGAGATGAAGACCTTTTTATCTGCGCCGTCTAGTCTGTCTTTTTTCATGTATACCACCATTATTACTATCGGGGCATGGTTTCTTTTGTGCGGATGGAGAGGCTTGAGAGACAATTTAAAACCGGGGGTCATGCCGGGGTTTATGGTCTTTTGTTGTTGTTTTTTGGCTACGAAGTCACCGGCGAACAAGATCATTATGCACATTAATTTCCTTACTCTGACCAATAAAAACTCAGTTGTATCTATTCTCTACTCTCACTTGACTTGATGCACGTGTATACCTACCTAGTAAGCATATGTGAAAATCTCAAAGTACGGTACAATTCTTGACCCCGCTAGACCAAACATATCGTAGCGAGCATCCATCAGGCACGTGACCTCTATCAGGGCTCTTTTTCGGTGAAAGAAATACTAAGCCCTCAAGAAGGACATATCTTCCGGTGAGCCTTCGGTGAAGACTTTAGCGGGGACAGGTCAGAAAAAAGCCCACTGAAGCACGGACCACCCACGAAAATAAACGATTTCCTTAAAAATATCACCCACATTCGAAATCTTTATTACTTCTCTTTCTCCCAGGCTTTGTCAACTCAGGTTCATACTAACCCCCTCAAACCACACAGCCCGCCCAAGATGAGTGTGAGTACAGCCTGGCGTCGACGACAATGGCTTTGCTTCGTGATACTGACAATGCGAATAGCACCGAAAGTATGAGGCTCCCCGCCACGGCTCCCTGGCGTACCTGCCCAGGAAGCGCGCTGCTCGTCACCGTGGAAAGGTCAAGTCGTGAGTATTTTCTGCTGCACCTACAGGAAGAAAAAAAAAAATTCTTTGGGCAACATCTCTCCAACAGCAATGGCAATGGCTAACGCTTTGGGACCAACAGCTTCCCCAAGGATGACCCCAAGAAGCCCGTCCACCTGACGGCCGCTATGGGTTACAAGGCTGGTATGACCACCATCGTCCGTGACCTCGACCGACCTGGCGCCAAGGCCAACAAGAAGGAGGTTGTTGAGGCTGTGTCTATCGTCGATACCCCACCTGTACGAACAATGCAGCCCGCTTGGCTATGTGCCTATGGCTAACATCTTTTAGATGATCGTTGTTGGTCTGGTTGGCTACATCGAGACTCCCCGAGGCCTGCGATCCCTCACCACCGTTTGGGCCGAGCATCTCAGCGACGAGATCAAGCGCCGATTCTACAAGAACTGGTACAAGAGCAAGAAGAAGGCTTTCACCAAGTACGCCAAGAAGCACTCCGAGAACAACGGTGCTTCCATCACCCGCGAGCTCGAGCGCATCAAGAAGTACTGCACCGTCGTCCGTGTCCTCGCCCACACCCAGATCCGAAAGACTCCTCTCAAGCAGAAGAAGGCCCACCTTATGGAGATCCAGGTCAACGGTGGTTCCATCGCCGACAAGGTCTCTTTCGGCCAGGAGCTTTTCGAGAAGCCCGTCGACATCTCCAGCATCTTCGAGCAGGACGAGATGATTGACATCATTGCTGTTACCAAGGGTCACGGTTTCAACGGTGTCACCTCCCGTTGGGGTACCAAGAAGCTTCCTCGCAAGACTCACAAGGGTCTCCGAAAGGTCGCTTGTATCGGTGCTTGGCATCCTTCCCACGTCCAGTGGACTGTTGCCCGTGCTGGTCAGATGGGTTACCACCACCGTACCTCCGTCAACCACAAGATCTACCGTATCGGTAAGGGTGACGCTGACGACAACGCCGCCACTGAGATCGACGTTACCAAGAAGACCATCACTCCGTACGTATCTCATGCTCCGTGTTTTCTATCTGTAATCACTAACATATTGCCACAGTCTCGGTGGTTTCGTCCGCTACGGTGAGGTCAACAACGACTTCGTCATGGTTAAGGGTTCCATCCCTGGTACCAAGAAGCGTGTTATGACCCTCCGAAAGACCATGTTCCCCCAGACCTCCCGAAAGGCCCTCGAGAAGGTCAGCCTCAAGTGGATCGACACCTCGTCCGAGTTCGGACACGGTGCTTTCCAGACCCCTGCCGAGAAGAAGCAGTACCAGGGTACTCTCAAGAAGGACCTTGCTTCCGCTTAAAGCGGCAGCTTGTTTCTTTTTGTGTCTTAGCCAATTCCATTCCATTGCATCGGTGTCAAGGGTTGGTTCGTTACGCCTTGCGTTTGGGCTGGGTTAGGTATGAACTGGCGTGGAGCATAAAAAAAGTCCAGCTAGAAAGAGGGATAGTGATCAAAAATTCTAACGAGATTCCCAATGTTAATATGACTCTACCTTGGCTGTCCTGTGAAATCGTTTGTGATATGTGTAGTAATGCTTGGACCTATGTGACTTGAAAGATTCAAAATACTCCTCCATCCAACCCGTGCCATTGACTTGTTTGTATTCTTTTCCATTTTTTCAATGAAGATCTGAGGGAATATCACTGTCACGTTTCACCTACTGCAAGTGCCTAGGAGGCTCATTTGGTACCTACCTACCTACCTAGATAAGTACGTACGCTACCTAAAAGACATGTATTCAACGCGGCTATGGACCATTATCATTCAGTGCCTACGTGTGCTTCTATTATTGAATCGGGCGACACCTTGAAGTTGAAAGGATAATACAGCATGTCATTAGCAATGTGATAACAAGGAATTAGAGCAAAAGTGACTTGGATACACATTGACCATCAAGGCATCCAGCTTCAGCTTGTAGTCAATCTAAGCATTTTGGTTGGCCAACCTACCCCTGCTGTGAATCTCAAACCTGACGTCACCCCACACCCCAAACTTGCACCCGCATGCGTATGTGTTTGTGCTTGTCTTGACACCCGAGATCTCTCTTTGTCCCAATGCCACTCAGAGCCCCTCTCAGGCGTTTCACCAACTTGAATCTTGGATCTGTTCTCCCTCGCAAGCAAATTATCTTCTCTCCAGCAAAGCTTTCACGACCTTCACTGCGAGTAATCAGCAGCTCACGACCTTTCAAAATGTCAAACGACGACGATTACATGGCCTTCTTGAACAAGGCCAACCAAGACACCGGCGCAGGCGCCTCGACACAAGAGAAGACTGTGTTCAAGGCCAAGGATCACGGTGTTGAAGTGCCCAAAGCCATCAGCGAAGTATGCAAAAAGGCCGTCTACACATCCGATGCAGACGAGCCCTTCGAGGAAGTGTCACTTAAGTGGCAGGGCGAGAATGGTCTACCTACGGAGAGTAAGTGAAACTGTACATGTATCTGAATTCGAGACTCTAACATGTTGCCAGCCGAATTTGCCAAGCTCATCAACCATTCCTCCCCCGACTCAGCAGAAATCGAGATCCTCGACCCTCTGAGCTGGGACTCTCACGGCAAGTACACCGACGTCATCGAGGCCGTTCGTGAAGCATCTCAGGGAAACGATGTACGTGTTTACCAGATATCAAGAGATTCCACGAGAACCGAGTATTGGGTTGTTTCGCACGCCGATGGGAAGCTCATTGGTGCCAAGGCTCTGGCTGTTGAGAGCTGAGTTGCGTATTCAATTTGTTGGTATTTCGAGCGTGTGAAATGTGACATTTACAGTTAGCTTAGTAAAACACACATCCTATTGATTGCTATTTACTGTGGCTACCTAGGAGGAAATGGAACGTGAACTTCTGTAGCTGGCCTATCCCTACAGGTAGTTTGTGTGAATGGGCTGGAGAATATGGTTTTGTATATTACAACATATTAGATCGTCGAGTACAGAACTTGAGAACTGTCCTGCCGAATCTTATGCGTAGACTAACATGTTTCATGCATTCGTGACTTTTTCTGACCACATATATGCGACTCTCGGATTTAAGAAACTACGGTGCAACTCTTATAAACCTCACTTTTCCTTGCGACTGTACTGGCTAACGTGATATCGAAGACTTCTGAATGTATCTACCCACAGAATGAGAAAAGTCAAAACCACCACGTTAAGAAGTTATCACTGTGGATGAACCTACGACACAACCGAGGGACACCCAGATTTCGCAACTTCATTTTACTCATTTCCTAGGCTCATTTCTCATAAGTACTCTCGCGAGCACGGCATCATAATAACCCAACTCCTCCCAAGTCAAAATATAGCCAAAGTAATAAAACTCCGGTTGACCAAACGTCGCAAAACATTCGGTAAATGCAAATAAATGAATACACGAAATTGATATACCACTACGCTCCCAACCAGCTCATGATGTATGCAGCATATCTGGTGGCACCGGGGAATCTCTTTTCAGGCCAGCGCCGCCAGAATTATTGTGTGGGAGGAGTAGTACACCTGAACTTCCCGCCTCATATTGTTGGGCGGTTGGCGTCTTGATGTCCAAGTCCATTCCACTAGTGATATAGTGAGGCTCTTCCGGTATTGTGAGACAGCTGCTTGTATCAGACATCTCAACATCGTTGCTCGCAGATAGAACACTATCCAAGCTTTCAAAACTATCCGTGCTCGGTGTCGGCGCTGTGAGAAAAGTGACTGCAGGCGATCTGATAGCGGTCACAGGTGTCTTGATATCATCAACATCTCCCGCCTTAGCCGCCTCAGCCCTCAAAGCAGCGATGGACCCTCCCACGTTCTCATCGTCATCATCATCTTCCTGTCCGATCGTCCATACCCAACGGCGTTTCTTCTCCTTCTTCTTCCGCTTGGAAATACCCTTTGGCCCTGAGGGGGACATTGGCGAACTAGGCGTGTTTGAAGTACCTAGACCCGTCATTCGGCGCCGCATATCCTCAAATGGCCCGGGGGTTTGGCCACCATCCTGAATCTCGTTGGGCATGAACGCGAGAGCGAGATCGATGGCATTTTGAGGCTGTGGAGGGACACAAGGGGGAGAGTGAGGTGAAGCTTCTTCAACAAGCAAGTCAATGTGAGACTTGGTGTACTTGTTTGTCACAATCTCCTGAGTAAGAGGGTTGTTGTAGCCCACCCGTCGATTTGCCTTGTCCTGCAGACGTCGTGATTGCCTTCGAGGAGAAGGTGGAGGAATGGCAGTAGGTGGAGGCAGAGGTGAGTTGCGCAAGATACTATGAAGCGAACGGGGATGGGTGTAAGGTGCTTGGAGGGTCAGTTCCGCCAGAGTTGGTGGTCGAGTAAGCGTGCGTTTCTCAGCGTATAAGTGAGCTTTTTGAGCGGGAGCCGCTGATATATCAGCAGGCGAGAAGCTAAAGGCCTTATTGGTGTGTGAATCGATTGGGCCAGCAGAAAGAGGAGGCGTAGCTGTCATGGTGCTTGGATAGCTGATTTCCAGCCCTGGGTGTGGTGATGGCGCTGTATCAGATGAGGGAGTTTCGGGATAAGAAGCAACATAAGGAGTAACGACTCTATGTTTCGGGTCCTGACGTTCCACGGGAGTTTCAAGACTGAAGGCTTGGAGGGTGTTGATGGCAGTGATGGGTTCAGGCTGAGATGAAGCAGCTCTTTCAATGGTGGTAACATAAACATTGGATAATGTGTTAAAGGCAGTTGGGTCCTTCGGGTCAACTGCATAACTCCTTGATGATCTTGTGGCCGGGCTACACGATGTCTTAATCTGAAGAGAGAGCCGAGGCTTCTTGGGGGCAGCCTGAGAAGAGGCCATGATGCCGGTCCTGATTGATGTATGGAACAAGAAGACTGATATTCCAAGTGCTCGAGAGAAGAGTTGCCAGATTGCCCGCGTACTGTTGCAGGTGGCTGTCTATCAACCAACAGACAATTAATATCAAACAGGTTTAGTCGAAGACGCTGTTACCGAGAGACTGGAACCTTCAGGGATCAGGAAATTGATACAATGTCAAAACGCAGAACCAGCACGAACAAACAGCCCAGAAACGAGGATATTGCGTCTATATAGGATGATAGACATTTAGACATGCATCACACTGGGTCAATAGTGGGTGGGGAGACAAAACCAGGGTAATCATCCTTTTTTTGACCCAGTCCTGGCAATTAAACAAGCGCCCCTAACCATGCATGCAGTGTGATAATACTCTCATGGTGTAGACGCGGAACCGTGGGGGGGTCGAGAAGGATTTTTGCCCTGGGGGACGCTGGCCTAACAGAAGTGTACTGAATGGGCGAGATATGTCATTGAGGGGTGCTCTGGTTGGTTCGTCACATCAACTTAGTGGGAAACGTTGGAGGCGCAAGCGCCGAAGTAGAAGTGTGATCCTGGTAGGCTTCTAACCAGGTCCAATCACGCGGCTAACAGGTCGGCTCTTTCACTCGCGCTGGCGTCTATGCAAGAGAGTGCCACTGTTCCCCTCCCTCCCAAAGAAGTGGGCTTGCCCTTGAGAAGTTAATAAGGGAATGGCTGGTCGTGTATGTTTACCATCTTGTTGAGGTCTCTTCTGCTCGCAAGGATAAAGCCGGCCATGTCTAGGTCGACAATGGTTCTGTTAGAGTTGCTTGTCAAGAACAAAGAACTAACGCCAGTGGGGACACTGCTCAGCCATCTTTCTAAGCCATGATTCAAACAAGGCCAGCCCTTGTTCTCGAAGCCTCAGCCATGTTCCTTGAAATTACATTTATTTAGGGCTTACAAAAGCAAGCAGCCTTGGCAGCCTCTAAACAACCACAACAATGTGATGATAGCAACTGTTGTTAAGAACCAGAGTTTAGAACAATAAACTCAAATTGCGGTAAGCATGTCTCGATGCAAGTCTTTCGAAGCTGGGAGTTGAGATGATTGGACAGACCAGACAACCTCCTTGCTGCAAATCGAGCACCTACTTGAGCGGCTACAGCTCAACTGTGGATGGTCGAAACGGGTTGGCAACGTTCGCCCGACAAGGATCAGAGCGGGGACCAGAGTGAGACGAACTGGAATTCATAGAGGATTGGAAGCGAAGTCGGGGTAGACTAGAGGTGACTGGACCGCAATTGTAGATTGCTCCTACGGGTTTAGAGGAGTTCTCAGAAAGCCCGACAGAATATCGCGTCTATCGTCTTATCCGTTCAAAGCAAGGGTGAGGTACTGGCGTTTGCAGAGGGATGACTGACATGGCATCGAGCATATCGCCTATCTTACTGGCTTGCCCGCTGCGTTCAACGTCGTTTTGTCCTATGCACGCCCACCGCTATATCGAATTTTGAAGACGGTTTGCTGGGTGCATTTGTTGAGAGTTGGTGTAAAAATCACGAGGTCGCAGGTGAAGTTGTCAATATTTGATGCTTCTGCAGTCCAGTCCTGAAAACACTTGCCCTTTGAAACTAACATGATTCAAGCGTAGTAGTGTTAACCATTAGAGTGAATTGAAAAATGGATGCAAGTCCGTATTAAGGTAGGTACTAAGGTACTAAGGTGCTGGAAGTCATATATATCCATCCATACCTAGGTAGGTAGGCACCCTCCCTGCCTCTTTCCTACCTTCCTTCCTCTAACGTAGTATTCCTGGATGTTCGGATAGATGCTTCCCCTTCACAGGCAGAGATGCATCGACACCTCAGGCACGGATTGTGGTAGCCTTGACAGGCAGACTTGATGTCTACACCATCGTGAATTGTTCGTTTAAACTCGTGGTATCACATGAGAATATTTCGCTTTGATGTAATTTTTCGCACTGATCAATGTCTTGTCTCTAAACGGATCGGTTTTACAACTTTGAAGCGAGTCTTTGGGAGAAACGCCTATCTTCAGCCCGGATTGACCTAAAAGCCATCTACAATTCTAGACTCCTACTCCTACTCCGACTCCAAGTCTACATCACACCTGAAACTCACAAGCCGACTGTCCCCATCCTTCCGTACTCAAATTGCCAGTCAGCGTAGAGCATGGAGCCGCCCATCAAGAAGAGGCCTCGACGGAATGATAACCGAATCATCCTTCAATTCGTTCGTTCCAAGTCATCCCATTTTAGCCATAACCAAACCCCGGCTTTTGCTGACCTATCGAAAAGGATTATGATTGTTTCTACGCGCAGGTTTTTGAAAACAAGAAACCAGAGCTCAAGAAATTACCATTGGGCGTTAAGCAGAAGAATTGCCTAGCAACATGCAACTACAACGCTCGCGCCCGCGGTCTCACAAAGCTCATGTCCGTTTCCGAAGCCAAACGCAAGTGCCCAGAGCTCGTCCTTGTAGACGGTGAAGACCTCACACCTTTCCGTGACATGAGCAAGACGTTGTTCAACTTCTTCAAAACTTTCTCTTGGAATCACAAGGCCGAGCGTTTAGGATTTGATGAGGTTTTCATGGGTACGTCATCGTGCCATATCTTATTTAAATTACAACAACGTTGACTAAGCCTACAGATGTAACCGACATCATTGAATACAACCTGGCTTGCCTCAACCTAGAATCTCTAGATACTTCGTTTTTCTGCCTTTCCAAAAAGGACCCTGAACGGGGCTTTCAGTGCGATCTAACGAGCATCGCAGGCTGTGTTGAAGGCACAGCCTCTCCCACCCCTGACCTAAGAGACCCAGCTTATTTGCGCCTCGTATTAGGATCGCATTTTGCCCAGTTCCTACGACAACAATTGGAAGAGAAATATGGGCTTACCTCCACCTGTGGCATCTCGACTAACAAGATGCTGAGCAAGCTTGTGGGTAGCAAGAATAAGCCTCGTAACCAGACAACACTGTTGGCAACTACCGAGGATGAGGTGATAGCCTTTGTAGACACCCACAAGCTTCGAAGAATACCTGGGCTGGGATTCAAGACGGTTCAGGCCCTAGGAACCCATGTCGGAGCTGACATGAGTAAAGGTGTATCCGAAGTTCCTGAATTGAGTGACAACCCTGTTACCGTTGCCGATGTTCGCCTGCATCCTGATATCTCGCCCGGAACTATAGAGACTCTATTAATGGGACCTGGAGCAGAAAAGGGCGTAGGCACACGGATCTGGGGCTTGCTACACGGAGTTGACGGAACTGAGGTCAAAGAAGTCAGTGACGTGCCAAGCCAGATTAGTATCGAGGATACCTACAAGGGCTTAGATACCATGGCACAGATTACAGAAGAACTGCACAAGCTATCATGCTCCCTTATCCGAAGAATGAGGATAGACCTTCTTGTGATTGACCCTGGAGCAGACACCCCGGGTGCACAGAAGTGGATTGCTCGACCCAAGACCTTGCGATTGTCACTTAGGTCTTGGGCATATCTACAATCAGCACGAGGACAGGCATATGGCCGAGTCTCCCGGTCAGGACCATTACCGAGCTATGTATTTGACTTCAAGGATGGTATAGAACATATCGCAGAAAGGTTGGTCTCAGATGCTTTACTACCGTTACTACGACGCCTATCCTCAGAAAAGGGGCAACGGTGGAACTTGCAGATGCTCAATATCTGCGTCGCAAATATGGTAGTTGGTGCAGCGGATGACAAGACGGGAGTAGGCAGAGATATATCTGTCATGTTCAAGCGTCAAGATGAAGTGCTTAAGCCCTTCCAGGTGAAAGAAGAGCAAGCTGTTGCACAAGATGACGAAACCAGATATCCTGTGTCAGAAGGTGAGCATGAAGATGGAGAAGACGGTGATGATGATTGGGATATGGAGGACAATATATCGTGCCCTCTTTGCGGAAATTCTATCCCGTTGTTCGCTATATTAGCACATCAAAGATACCATGAAATGGAAGGGTGTTAACATCTTCTGCTGTGAACCACCCAAATTTGAGAACCATATTTCATGGTGAAATCAGTGACTGACCACCTAATAACTTTTATCCCTTTTGAGAGGTGAACAATGAAGTCTCTGGCAGAGTTCCAAATTGGGAGACAGACGAATTTCATCCATCATCACCATCCGTTTGTCGAAATGATCGCAGATATCGTACGGTCCGTATCGTGCTCACCGATGGCTCGACCCGAGATATGGTCACACAACACTCTGATTTGTACATGGGTTAGCCACAATACACCGGGCAGCGGAACACAGGTAATAAGCGTCATGATCAAGAGCTTCACCGTGGCTTTCCGGCCAGGATGGGAGGTCAAGAATAGCTGAATCATATGGCTTGGGAGTTGAGGTGACATCCATCATTGCACTTGTAACCCATCATTGAAGAGTGTAAACCAGCTGCTTAATTTGGATCCTTTCTATTCACCTTCAGGCAATCCAGGGCACAGTACTGAACATCCTCCGGGTTCAAGTAACACAACATTACCGAGGCAGCCTCCCTTTATCCAGAATCAAAGGTATCTTTTGCTAGGGCTCAATAGATACGATAAACATTTGTGAGAGACCGCTGCGGGTAGAGTGCAATGATATGAGATGAGAGAAGGTAGCAAACATAAAAATTTGTCGAGTTACACAGAGTTCTTTGGTAATATGCAGGACTTTGGCAATGTAGCCGAGCTGATGCGATTCACACACAGAATTTCTATATGCATAACACAAGTACTTGAGTAGCAGACATGAGTCAGTAGGTTAATAAGGAGGTATGATAAGTGAGGCGAATGATTCCATATGCATCGTACATTGTGACACTGCTGTATCCGTCAGTGCCACTCGTCTCTGGAAACAAATGAGCTTTACTACTAAGGTACCTAACAATAGCAGGCAGGTATACCTTATAGAAGTGATCGTGGTAGTCCAGCTGGCAAGAGCACTGGCTGGCAGTGTCAGTCACCGTCACATCCGCCTGCCAGTTGGCGACACTGCCAAAAACACCTGTGAAGCATCATGCTCAAGGTGCACCGCATTCACTCCTGCCCTCTTTCATTTCGTCACTCTTCTTCTTTCCATCTTTCCTTTCCGTTCTTCCAGCCACCTTCCATTTCTTCCTTCCACAAATTGACTGCGGCTTCCAACATGCACAACAAGAAAGATACTGAAGCAACCACGCGACCGCATCTGTATCTCTCCTTCCGTTAGGAATACTGCATTCTTACTCCTCCTTCTTCTTTGTAATCATTCTTCTATATTCACTCGAGTCTCTTCTGTTTGTATTCCTTCCAGCTTTCTAATCTCTTTTGCCGGCCATTTCACTTCATTGTTCACTCAACTTTGCTATCCCAACTGCATACACATCGGCTAGAGCGGCCACTTGTTAACGGCCTGTGTTTGACTCACTTCTTGTGCATGAAATCGCCTACGTGAGCAACGGATCTGCCTACAAGACAAAGACATACCGGAGAGTCTTCATCCGATGGCTTCTTTTCTTCACTGGGATTTAAAGCTCAGTCTCTGGAACTGAACTGTCCTAGCTGCTCTAGCTCGTATCGCAAACGGCGCTCATATGCTCTCGATTCATCACTGAAGAAGAATCCAACAGAATACGTATAGCGATCATTTTCGCATCGAAATCACCTCGGTCTCATCTAAAAATCCACAAGGAGGTTACCGAAGCGGCATCATGACCCGCGGTGGGCGAGCAAGTACGGTTCCTCGCAGGCCAGTTGACCTGACTAGCAACCTTTCTGTCGCTGAAAAAAACGACCTGACAACTCTGATCACAGCCATTACGGAGAAACTACACAACGATATCAGTGTCATCTTTGATTCGCCTCCAGTTACCCCTACTCTAGGGGACTTGAATGATATCAGTCAGGTTGATATCGGCCATCACCACTGGCTGGCTCTGTCGCTTCAGACAAATGGTAAAGAGAATGTAGACCCAAAACATTCGACCCTGGGAAAGAGCATACCAAAAGTAACACCAAAAGAAAACAACACAGCTCAATCCGAAGATAAGGAGAACTCCGAGGCTATTACACCCCAACTCAGAGAGCTAAAGAAAGAAGCTCTGATATTCTTCAGGAAGTGGCAGTCCATCCTTCTACAGCGCCTTCGTGATATCAGCGTCGCGGAATATAATGGTTCTCAATCTAACATGCGAGGACGTGGCCGTGGCAATGCACGAGGTGCACGTGGTGGTCGTGTTGCACGTGGTGGAAGAGGAGGGGGCCGTGGAGGTCTGACCTTAGCTACTGGTAAGTTTGCAGGATACTTCATGGTGTCGTCCGACTTATCTGGGGATTCCCTTCACATGAGTCAATACTTACGAGAGCCAGGTCCTCCCAAAACTCCTTCAACCCATGTTGACCGCGAGCTGTCTCGACGGTTCCCCCCTATTCCAACCTCTCTTTGGACCCTGCCACTAGACAAACGAAAGCTTCTGCTTCACATCTCATTACTGATTGTCATCTCGCTTCAGGAGTATACTGCATACTCTCGAATGACCCTTCTCAACCTTACTTCATCTCTCAATCTTCCTTTGAAAATACTGCATGAAGAAGAAAAGCGAATTGCCCAAGGCTTCAGCCAACTTGCGGTTGACTCAGCTGTTGAACAGGCTGTACAGCAGAATTCAGATGAGAACAAGCCAGTACTGAAATCCAAGGCACGTATCGCTGCCATGACTGGTCCATTCAGACTTGGAACACAGCTTATTGCTGTGGGGATTGGGACGGCTCATGGCGGACACGGCCTACGACTCCCAACAGCTGCAGGGTTATTGGGACCTATGGCGGACAATGGTCCATCTACCGGCTCAATGCTAGGAATATACATGGCAAGGCCAACCAGCAAGATGATTGAATCATTTTCTCGTGAGATCCAAGACTTTGGCCTCATGCCTCTTCGGGGTGAATTCCAAGGGGACTACGTCGATGCAACCGCTATCCCATCTACCTCTCGACGCCTTCGCCTGGTCATTGCTATGAACGGCTGGGTAACAGATAAAGACAATCTCACAGGATCCTGGAAGATCCTTGGCGATAATGCGGAGGTTTATATCCTGCGATGGGAGATGAACGCCCTTGCCAATATAGGCACTGCACTTGAGACCGTCGTCAAGAGTTCAGCCTGGACTGCAGCAAAGCAGGCTATCTCTTCGCGAACAAGTGAGTCACAGCGGAGAAACTGCCGAGTAGCGATAACTGACACAATATTAGTTTTCAGAAACCTTATCGAGGCGACTTGGCCTATGGAACTCATGAAAGTGAGCAAAATCATCGACAATCCCTGGAGTATGGGGATGGTTCGCGCTGAGAAAGCCGGTGCTGTTCTTGCGGATGCAGTCATGCGCAGCAAGATTCAGGGCGACCGCCCTGTGTCGCTTATCGGGTACAGCCTAGCAGCTCGGGCTATCTATGTGTGCCTAATGATACTTGCCGAACGTCGTCAATTTGGCCTCATCGATTCTGTGGTCTTGGTGGGCACACCTGCCCCTTCAGAGAGCCGTGTCTGGTTGACCATGAAGAGTGTGGTATCTGGCCGTCTGGTCAATGTTTATTCAGAAAGTGACTATCTTCTTGGGTTTTTATATCGTACCTCCAACATTCATTTCGGGCTGGCAGGCCTTCAGAGGATCCAGGGCGCAGATGGGGTCGAGAACCACAACGTTAGCAACCTTGTGAATGGACACTTGCGATATTCGACCCTTGTTGGGAAGATTCTCAAAGACATTCACTGGGAGGACCTGGACCTTAACGCCTAGAAAGCGGAGAAGCTGCGCAGGACCACTTAGCACGAGAAAAGTGTCGGCATCATATTAGGCAGGACTGGCGAGGTGAGAATGCATACTGGAAGATTGTGGGACAAAGCCTTATGTGTAAGATTAAGATTGAGGAATTACATTCAGAGACGCCTTCTTATAGGGATAGAACAAATATTAATGAGTTCCTTTGTACAAATTGTATAGCCATCAACTCCCCGTCCTAACCTTTGATTAAGTGCAACACTCCTATCCATATATGCTAATGCTTATGCTGGTAATGCCTATGGTGCGTACATATGTGCGTATCTGTGCGGAATGTTAAGCCCAAACATCTGGCCATTTCAAGCAGATTGGGGATCCAAATATTGTCTATCATAGCAAGACACAATGCCCTCTATTTCTTTCTCTTTCATCCTTTTCTGCCTGCTCTACTGTTGGTGCCTATCTGACAACGCTTTGCAGTTCTGCCTCCAACAGCCCTTGCCACCTGAGTACTCTTCTCATTTTGCCAACGTCCTCTGGCCTACTGGATGTACTTCTCTTCCTCTCCACTTCTCTGGCTATTATCACCAAGATTATTACAAAACGTGGTATCGTACATGATAAAATTCTTCTGCCTTTTGTTTTGTGATTGAGTCTTTCCTCATTTCAAGCAAGCGAGGATCAAACTCGGATCGAGAGTTAGTTGTTGTCGCAGCTTGTCGTCATGCCAAGTTGCTCGTTATGGTTGTTCCCTGGAGATTCTAAATTCTCAAGTGGGCGGGGTCGTGCCCAGCATACTGGGAACTTGCTTTCGAATGAGTCCGCGAGTGCCTCTTGGCTCTACCCGGGGCATTCCTTGAATAGAACGAGGCTCTCGCATAAGGGACCGATCGAGACGGGCGGGAGTTCGAGTGACTACGGTCCGATACTCTCCAGGGAAATTGCCCTTAGGTAGTGGCACTGAAGCAGTCCTCCAAATGTGGTCGGACATATCACCGAGGAAAGCAGGTATCTTGCTATTGGAGCCACCACGTGGGGGGCCGAAGCCACCGTAGGTTGAAGCGCCATGGGAAGCACGGATGGTGGACAGGCGAGAGAGACCAGTCGCTAAACCGGAACGCCCTCGGGCTTTCTTAGCCATGATGATCTCATCGAAGAGACGGATGGAAGCATTGTTGGCTGGCTGCATCTCTCGATCATGAATAAATTCATTGAAGCCTGCTTGAAGTTAGTTCAGATCTTCTCACCCGAAAATCACAGTCCAGATAATCAAGGATAGACTTACACTGCGTTTCTCGCATCATAGCTGCATAGTCATGCTGATCATGCGGGAGGCTCTTGATGAATCCATCCATGTCAAAGGCATACAATTGGCCATTGGACTTTTGCTGCTTCGAAGGTCTTCCAAGATACTTGCGATAAGTATATAATAGACTTGCAAGGCAGCGGACAAACGCCGCTCGTACGCGGTCGGCATGGAAAGCCTCGGGGCAGACAAGTGAACAATAGCCAAGACATCTGCCATGAGAAACGACCTTACAGCCAGTACATCTGTAGACGCCATCTCCCTCAGCGTGATCGTTACAAATGGTACATATGGAGGTGTTGTCCTTGGGCATGTAATTGAAACAATGTCCCTCAACCCATACCGTGGTTTCCGTGTTTCTTACGGGCTGAATCTGCATGCTGGGCATAATAGTCGATGCTGCAAGCGTCGATTGTGCGTAAGTTGACGGAGCATAACCCCCGTTTCCACCATTAGCACCACCCACAACAGAATTCTGAGATTCTACCGAAATGGCTGAGATCGACAAATTGGCCTGATGACCATTGAGAAACGGCATGCCGGGTTTCTGGAACGGCGGGTGCTTGTCGATGCCGAATGAGGAGCTGCGTCGCATCTTTTCCTCGCCGAAATGGCCCGAGCGCTTCTCCCGGAGCGTAGCTGCAAGAGCGAAGCCCGAGTCGCTTCGAGACACCGGTGTGGAAGGCATAGGGGGGAAGTTTATGGAAACGGGAGATACCGACGACTGAGGGCTCGTCTTTCCAGACTTGCTAGTACTGGGCCTGTCTGATTTACCATTCTCAACATGTGCTGAAGCGAAAGCGTTGAAGACTGGTGGCTGAATTTCAGTTGGCGGATCAGGCTCCCCAAATCCTGAAGAGCTTTGAGACACCCACTTGCCAAGAGTGCTCTTTGGGGTCGCGGATCTAAACAAGGAACCATTCTCGGTAGAGAAGGCGTCGTACGGGAACGACTCCATAGCGTAGGGAGGGGGTCCGGTAGTGACACCATATCGAAGCTTATGAGGGGCTGCAACTTGCAGGAGAGACATAAGTTTCCTGCGCGCTTGGCGGGGAAGTCTAACAGGTTGTGAGGTGGCATCAATGGTGTCCTTATCCAAGTCAACAAGCACATAGTCATCTTCAGGTAGTTCAATATTGTCGTAACGACGCTCAATACCCACGATGTATGGACAAGGTGCCTCAAGAGCTGATAAAAGTCGTGCAGGAAGAACGGGGATAAAGATGCTGGACCATTTCAAAGGATAAAGGAGGTTGGCCAACGCATGACAGGCAAGATGTAACATGCTAGTGTGAGAAGATAGGAAGATAATTCGGGATTCGGCCATGGCGTATTCGAACAGAGCGACAATATTCTCAAGCGACAGACATCGGAAAAGTGCATAGAGATCGATGGACCGGGAGCCAGGAATCTCGTTGTCAGCTTCTTTCCGGGCATAAAGACGCAGTTCGCGCACTCCCAATTCAACTTGGGTCTTAGACCCTAGAGGATTGAACGCTTCTGTGCAGAGATTAACAACATATCTTTCTAGAGGTTGCCAGCGTCCAACTCTAGGCGAGCTGGGCGGTATTCTCAAAATGCCCCCATCAGTCATAGGCGTTACAATGGCCTTAAGCCATTCTTTCCAGAAAGACATATTGCCTGCGTCTCGTCCGAGAATACCATATGCACGAGGCACCCACAGCCCACTTTCACCTGCAGTAAGACCCTCAATCTTGGACGCAGCACCATGTCTCAGGGGCCTAAGCATGTCCGTCATGAGGGTGATCTTCTCTTCCACTGTGCTGATCTCGTCTTCGAGCCTCTCGCGGGCTGGGGAACCTGATGGGATTGTAGGCAATTTTGCCAGGAGCTGTGAGAGATGAGTGCGTTCGCCTGCCAATCGAACACCCAGGCTTGCTGCCAGTTCTCGTTCCTCTTCGGACATATGGCTCTGGCGCCATTGCTCACACTTCTTTTCAACTTCCTCAGCCACTTCGGCGTTGAGGGCAGTCCAGATAATGATGGTGATGCCGTACAGCTTTGAGTTGTCGTCCGAAGTCATGGTAAAGCCATGCCATGTGGATCGTGGTCTGTCATCTGATGAAACTATCTGGATATCGTTGGGAAAGGCAAACATGGGCACATAGTCGGGAAACCTTCCACGTCTGGAGATCTCGTCTCCAGCCTCCTGTGGCGGGTATCGATCGAGAAGGACCGGCTCGAAGCGTCGTTTGAGTGGGTGCATGTCCGGGTCTGTGTTGAGGGGTTCGGGAGGAGGGATTACGGAGTTGTAGTTGCTGAGCCGCCTTGTTGTTCGGATGGAGGCTGTGATCGTAAGTTAGCAATGGTTTCTGGGCAGAATTGGCTAATTGATAAGACCATAGCCTTGAATGGAAAGAATACGAACCTGCACGGCTTGTGCTGATCCTGTTGCTAGGCTGTTTGCGCACGCTGTTCATGTCTCTGAAGCTCATCTTGCGGCGGATGCTACCCTTAATGCTCCTGAGAGGACTCAGTCTGCCGCTGTCACTTTCTTCTGCCTTGATCCTCTCCATCCGGGGGTTCACCATTGGTGCCCGGGCCTGAACCTTTGCGCCCGCACTGAAGGTAAGATCTTCAAGAAAGACCTCGCGCTCAGCTGCAAACTTGACCAAGGCCTTATCAAAATCGAAGTCGCCCATGAGCATGGAACCCTCTCCCAAAACACCGCTGGGGGCGGGGGTTTGGCCGCTGCCACCGTTGCTATTTTCATTATTACCATTGCTGAAATCGGGAGGGTTATTAGCACGAATAGTGGCGCTGCTGCGGTTGCTCTTGGTGTTGCCATCTGTGTCGTCGAGGGTTTGTATTGAGAACCGGTCGGTGAGAGATACCCTGGAAAGGCGGCTGGCGGAGTTCTGTCGTGAGTGTCGTGCGTTCGTCTTTGACTGGTCGCCGTTTGTCCATTCGTCTTCGGGCTCGCCATCCTCGATAATGGTGGACTCGACAGGGACGACAACAGGTGCGGGTTGTGAGTTGGGATCGTGGTAGGACACCGACTCTACGCCAGCGATCCAGAAATACTCGGCGAGAGGGGTCGATGAGCTCTCCATGACATGTCAATCGTGGTGTTCAAGCCACCAAGCACACGAGACTGAAACGAATAGGGAGGCGAAAGGAGGACGGGTCGAATAAGCAGTCAGGCTGCTTTGTTCTGGGTTGCTCTTATGGCTGTGATTGTGGCCTGAAGAGGTGGGCGATCGACAAAATCAGGTCGGGTTGCTGGGGTTGCAGTTAGGTCATGAAAGATAGGACCAGCACCAGGGCCTTTTTTTATCAGGCGAGTACGAGATAGGTAGCGACGACAGGAGGTCCAGCTGTGGACGTTCTGCGGCCGACGGAGCTATGTCGCTATTCGAGGCCGAATTTGGACCAAAATGAGAGTCGAAACGGAGTGAATAAAGGGGATCCGATCGAAAAAAACGAGTACAACGAGGAGCCAGTCGCCCAGACGTCGGTTGCAACGGGAGCCAAAGGTTAGCTTCAAGGTGGATAGACGAGCCAACGGCCAACTGGAATCTCTGAGACTGGTGCAAAGAGGAGATATGCGATGGGGAAACACCAGGAAGCCGCCTGAGCAAACAATCAAGGAGATGAAACAGAGAAGAAAGAAAAGATGGTGATAGAACAGAGTATAGCACGGTAGTCTAGAGCAGAGATGATAAAATGACCCAGGAGAGAGAACGAGGATTCAGTGTCGATCTGCCCGTGCTCGTTCGCGACTTTTTTTGAGCAGGTACGTGCAGTTCAGTACCTACTGCCGGCAATCAGAGACAGATGCCTACCTAGGTACAGGCACAGGTAGAGGTACAGAGGTACTTGGGAGCGTGTATTGAATACCACGATTCGAGAGCAGATACGGCGATGGGATGGGCCATGGGAATATCGGCAGTACCAGGGTGTGCCTCTGGCGCGAGTGAGTTAGTGGGCGATTGTAGGCAGGGTCCAGGGCCAAATCTTGTTAGGTTTCTTACAGTAGGTAGGTCTAGTCGGGTCTGTTGACGGCTTCGACCCTCCGAAAGTTGGAGAAGGACGAGCTCCAGCTTCCTTCGGTTGAGAAATGATCCAGGGGTACCCGGGATGGCTCATAGCGGCTGCCACACCGTCCGCACGCCAAAAAGGCCGTGGGGTTGCAACGAGAAAGGGGACCGTTTTTTTTTTAGGGGACCACTGAGAAATGCGCCAGCAGACTTCAGCTGCTGTCTGACCATTTATCCACTGAAGGCGTGCGTGACGGCTTGCCCATCCATCCATCCATCCATACAACCTTCCTTACGACCAACCATTCAGTCAGCATCAATAACAATCTCACCGCCGACCTTCGTCTAAGATATCAACTTCACTGAATTGGAAGGTGTATGCCTTCACCATACCACAGGGTATATCATATACCTGGACTGGGCTAGGCCGACCAAGGTTCTTACCTACATTGTGTCATCTACAGCCGAGTAAGCGACATCAAGATGCGACCAATACCAAAATGTTGACTGGCAGAAGTCAGTTTCGTGTGAGGCTACAGGAAGTAGAGCATATTCAACAACCATTTCAAACCAGATGTGCCTTTTGTTGCGTGGTACCTTACAGTTGGCTGACCTGACTTTTTGGGTACCGATTGAAATTGGCCGATTCCGCAAGCAAGCAAGCCGTCGATCTAGAGGCGTACGCCGTCTTCTTTCCAAGCTCTGCTATTCGATAGATGCATCCATAAACAAGCAGCCATCAACGTATTCAGATGCAGTACTGTATTGGTTGCATGGATCATGTACCGAGTTCAAGTTCATTTTCTCTTTCAGGCAATATCAAACTCAGGGGTTTCAGGCGACCAAGAAGGACCTCAGCGCCGGCGGATCCACGGGCCATGATGGGTATTGCTGATGCCTTTTCCCTTCTGCTTTGTTCTATTGTTTGCCAGGGTCTCCTGTGTCACTCTGAGCCCTTCATCCACTACAGTACACGTTCTGCTCGGGTTGTGGGAAAGAAGTACATGTACCTGCAGAGTCGCCTTTGTGGCATGCTGCAGGCCAAGTACTGTATGTAGGTATTGTTGCTTTGCTAGTTTCGGGTCTTAAAACAGTCCGACCTTCAAAGGCAGGCTTCATGGATGTCCCTCCCGTCCCCATAATGGTACCCACTTAGTCGCTGTCTCTGCTCCATCAGCTAAGGATTAGGGTGCCACATTAGCTGGGCGAACCAAGCTAACCAATATCCTTCAGCAGCATGATGATGTTGGTTGGAGTGCTTATCATCAACCATGAGTTTATAGATTGTTCAACACCCCACTGGAGATATGAAGGAAACAAAGGCCAACGAGCCAGGTTCAAGTGATCAATTCCCAAAGCAACGGTTCCGATGGTATGGCCACGCTGTGAGTGTAACACTGCAGATGATAGAGGCGTCAGTCAATCATGGATCCTTGGGTGCGCCTGCGTACACATGCATATGTGGTATGCTGTATCTGTCTGCATCAATATGCTTCCTTTGCCCGGAAACATGCAGACTCGATGCCGTGGCCATGTAGGAGGACGAGACTCATCACCGCTGGTTCTACCAACTGACTGATGAGCTGTCCTGTCCCAAGTTGTCCTGTCCTTGGTACCTGACATCAGCCCAGGGGCAATCATCGGCGACCGGAACAGTGCGATGCGCTGTCGTTTTGAGATGACGGATGGCCTCTGTTGTTGGTGTGATATCCAAAAGCTACATGTACATGATCCCAAGAGGACCCAGACAAGGTTCGTTACTGTGCAGAACCAGGGCCACAAGCAAGCAGGCAGGCAGAGAGGGGTCTCAGTCTTGGTCTTGGTCCGTGTCCAAGTCCCCAGCGAGATCTTCCTAATATCGCCCCGGCCGAAACCACGGCTTGCTCAACGGCCGGTGCGGGTGTAGGATATAGTGGTTTGTGTTCATTCTCTGGAGCACATGTTGATTAAACTGGACGAGAAGGTACGTTGAGCCGTCAAACTTTCATCAAGTAAAATCCCGATTGGAAGTTTCCGCCGCTGCAGTGTACGGTAGCTTGTGTTGATGAGATGCGTCGACTAGGAAAAGAGCCAATGCAACTCTTCCTCATGGATGTCGCGCCCTCCCCGTTTTCGTACAGACAAGCCGCAGAGCGGCATTAGACACTCCATCAATAACACCAGGCAAGAAGGCAACGTAGCCGATCAATTAAATGATTGCCTTGGTCGCGGATGTTGACTAGTAACAACCAGCTGGGGGCCGCGTTATGTTGCTTAGGGGAACTCATTCAGCCAGTCTCGACTAGATTTTATTTTAGGTCTGCTTTTCTTTCTTTTTCTCGTTTTGTTTTGTTTTGTTTGTTTGTTTGGTAGCGCATTGCACCCAAGCCCTGATGCTTATTGTTGTTCCCCTTGACTAATCGACCCAATATTTGGGTTCTGATATTTACTTTTCCCCCACTCATCGTGAGACGTTTTTTGGTTTTTTTTCCGCCGTCCGTCTTATATTATAGGCGGGCTGTTGGTAAGACCGTCGACGTCAGTTTGCTTTCCTAGCTTCCATCTCAATTAGACCTTGGCGTTGTGGATTCAATTGAATGAGAGAGAGAATGGGGGTGGGTTCTCTTAGTAAATTACTACCTCCTAGCCAAGGTAGCATCGTTACCGCTAGGTCAGAAAGTCGATGGTACCTGCTCAACTTTTTCTTAGGTGTCGTTCGTTACTTCCAAGATTTGATGTGGTTTTTCGGATCGACGCTCTAGTTGTGCAAGGGAGGCAGGTGAGACTGCCTGTCCGCAAATTCTAAAAGCGACAAAACCCTGCAGATCCTATTGATGGAACTGGATGGCTCTTTCCATTTACAGGACTTGACGCCGACTTTGAACCAATGCTAGGAAGGTATGATTGGTCAGGGTACTACAGTAGATGCACACTGCCCGCACTTAAACATTTCTACAGTTCAGACCAACATCATTCAGTCAATCAATCAATCAATCAATCACTCCTTTTTACTTACCCCTTTTCTTGGGAGATGATTCTACAATTCTCTCAAACTCTCGTCCCATCCCGTCCCATCCCACAATATTCAGTGGCTAACAGAAGGAAAAATCCAGTAAATTTGGACCCAACTACCTATTGATAATGACACTCGAACTGTTGCCAAATCTGGTATTGGCTTTTTTAGCCCAGGGGCCTTCTGCAACCATCATAGGTCAGGAGCCCAAGCACAAGAGCACCTAACTCGGGCCTAAAAATAAAAGAAACAAAATGCGCCCGTCCCTAATAATGGGTCTCATAAAATACGAAAGCACGAGCCAGCCTCTGATGCAGGTACGAAGCACTAAGATGGACGACATCTAAGACATGACACACGAGTAGAGGTAGGTATGGCCATCACGTCCTATCTAAACAAAGTTAACACGCAAAGCAGACACGCAGTTCCCTTTGGCCAATACCAACAACTCTTTCGAATTCACTTCGACAAGACAGGAAATCACAAAAGGAGCAGAGCCGAAAAGAACAAAAATCGACCAGGGGCTTTCCGACCCCTAGATCCCGTCTGGACGCTGCCAGGCCAGACCTCAGGTACCAAAGAACAATCGAGAACACCGACAGTATGCCATATCATCCAGGGGTGTTCCAAATACCTGGGCTCGGGGGCTGCTGGGCTGATCATATGTGCTAAACTTGGATCTTACGTATCATTGTGACAAGTGTGACGATTGCTTTTTATGCCAGCTCGATTGAAAAAACGGCGCATCAACTGGATGGATCAAACAATTACTCTCGACACACTTTCGCATTGAATCGCATGAGCATGATCTAGTGCTTCCTCATGCTCAAACTTTCGACATGCAACGACTCTTTTCTTTTTCTCGGTCTCCATCTTTTCCATCTATAGTCATGCTTGACGATCTGAGTAGGTTTGTGACTCGAGCTTGCCAGTCGACGTTGATTACTGTGAAACACACATAGCCTGGGTCAACATATTTCCTTTCCAGGTTCCAGCAAGGTTCGATCTCGCCCAAGCTCGCTTGGACTTTCAGCCTTCCTACCCACCGGGTCCTGACGCGAAACGGTACTGGTTAAGTGAACGTTGGATGCGTTGAGTTGGTTTCATCCACTTGAACTGATATTCATCCCATTAGTGACTCGCGAATCAACAAGCTAAAGGAATGGCGTCAGGTACACCATGGGGCTTAGTGCATAACTGACCAATGATGCTAATGCCACATCGCATCGGCAGCACTTAACTTACACCTCGACGGCGTCGTCTGTTTCAGGTTGCTCTCCACGTTGCACCGTGTGTTGCGCAAGGTACCTGACCATACCTTAAGGCTGTATTTTCTCAGCTTCTTCATTGCGGCAATACGGATATGAGAGATTTTAGGGACATGTGCTGTGTCGCTCGGTATTTGCTCATCCTGGTTGATCGCCACGGTTGTTGGGCCTGGTCTCCTTATCCCAGTCTTCAAGGGTTCCTCAGTACTATGAACAGAATCTTGAAAGGTCAAGACAAAACCTCTGGGGAGAATCCCTGATGGAGAAGCGGCCGCTGTTCACCATCAAACCCGCTCGAAAACTCCATCACACCACTGTATCTGGCAAGGTCTAGTTTCCAGGTTGCTATCGCACACTGGAAGGACACTTTGTCCCCCACTTACTCCTGGAGCCCCAGATTCCCATGTCAGATGTCACAGCTTAGTATCACCCAAATAAGTGATGCTCATGTTTGGGTGTGATCTTCCAGGATGAACCCAGCTATGGCTGAGAATTGCAGCACACGCATGATACTTGACCCTTGGTTTTCTGACAATTCACTTCCATGCCTATATAAGGACCAAAATCTGATATTGATAGATCGATCTCCTGCAGCACGTCATCCCGAATCACTAAAAGCAGAAACGCCATAGGGGCTTGGGCCTCGATACTAACCTTGTAGACCTTATATTCACACGGTTGTTCTCTAATCTCTCCACATCTTCAATTCATGTCATAGAGTTCAATGCACATCTCGATACCCGACCAATGTGCTGGAAGGTCTAATGGGGATTCAGCTTCGTGTAATCCGTGATCTCTAAACATGCCAACAATTCTTGTCTTTATAGTTGTTGTGTTGATTTAGGTCCGCAATAATCGACATGTCTCGCGAGCAGGAAAACACATCATGTGCAGGATGTCGTCTTTGACTGAACCAATTAGAAGCTCATGGGTATCGTTCATTCATCATATCCAAAACTCTTCATCGTACTGCTCGCCTAGTCCCCAGCTTTCCAGTAGCCAGGAACCCTCTGTTGCCCATCTCTCCCCTCCAACCAATCCCCAATGACCCAAAGATGATTCTCCCATCCGGTGTCACCTCTACACCCGTCTCGGTTCCGTCCTCCGCGACCACAAAGCACACCTGTTCCACTTCGCCCGGGTGCAACATCGGCTTTGCGCTCCCGCTCGCCTCCCAATTGCAGTCGCGATACCGTAGGCCGGGCTCCGTGTCCAGTACCACCTTTTCCAGCTGCACCACATCCTCACTGCAGTTCTCCAGCTGCGCTTCGAGCACCCATCGTCCGTTTCCCTGGGTATCATCGGCTTTCAGCAAACCCACCTTGGTGCGCACAATGAGCGATGCCTTGCAGATGAACTGATACAGCTTACGGAACGTCCTCGTGCGCCCACTGGTTTCTGTTGCTTCGTAGTAGCTCACCGTCACCGCGAGTACATGGTTTCCTTCCTCCTTAAGGTCGAACGATACCACTTTCTGCAGCGTATCGCCAGATTCTAGATCTGCTTCGGACTGACCATTGGGTGGGCCAAGTTCAAGACGCTGTACAGCACCCATGCCTGGGGTCTTCATCTCTGCTTCGATACGCACATCCCGGATGTTCTTTGCGGCGTCGGGCGGTAGGTCATTGTTCGCACACAGTGTACAGCTGAAGGTCTCGCCAACATATGCAGATCCGAATGATACCGGAAGGTTTACGACAGGACTGAGTAGGAATGGGGACGGATTTGAAGCAGCTTGGGAGTGATAAGCGAGTGACGCCGGGATCGGAGCTGATTTGGTAGATGCGCCGACTGCAGATGGAGGGTCGATTGGATATTGCGTGACGAGAGATGGACGGGAAAGTCTTTACAGTGAACAATACGTTAGCTGCATGAAGCTTATAGCAGAGTTGCGAAACCATTGTTTAGCTCACCGAAGGACCTTGAGGGAGATAGAATGGGGCTCCTTGATAGGATCGTGAGAGGGATAGCGTTGGTGGCTCATCTTTTCATGTTTTACACCAGGCACGTACGTAAGTGTATATATAACAATTGCGACGTTTTGCGCGTAGCCAAGTTTTCTTGTAAAGGTAGATGATTTAAGGTGGCAGAATGGGCCAATCTTAAGATGCGACAAAGACACGACTCTTATCGATAAGGCGGCTAGCCGGCCCCTCACTAACAGCTATAGCCACGACCACCATGCCGAACTACAAACGAGTTCTTCGAGTCGGCAGCTTCTCATGAGCACCCCGAGTAGTTTACAAATACAGCTCACCTTTTCTATGTTAGTATCTACATGCGCTACAGACGTGTGTCATTGACCTGTCCCTAGGTATAGTAGTTGTGTCAGATAACAAACGTAGCTTGATAGCATCACCTTCTTCACAGCGATTGTACTTGTTCTTCGACCTGTAATATAGTCATTTCTAAAAAAACACAATTTTTTCGACCTACTGGAAAGCAGAACTGATATTTCTCAATCGTCTCCATACGAAGATGGTCGATGCGGGTTCCTACTCAACAGCGCGATATCGTATATGAGACCTGAATCAACACCCTTCTTTCCGTAATGCAAACTGGAGCGTTCACGTACAGAGCCAATGAGTTCCATCTCTAGCAACTGACTTTTTCTTCCAGTGTCTGGATATAAGTATGCCAATCTTGTCAAAATTAGGGGTGCATACTAAAGACCTGGTGGTGGAGGGACCTGCAACATATCAGCATGTATCTAAGTGGGATAGAGATTCCGCAGGAAGAAGTGGTCCTCTGAGTATCTACATTACGTACCGAGCCATAGCTGCCTCCAGTTCCAGGTGGAGGAGCCGCTTCACTTGGAGGTGGAGGCGGCGGTGACGCTGATTGTCCAGGTGCACCAGGCGCACCGGGTGCTTGGGCTTGAGCCTGAGCCTGAGCACCGTAGTACTGTTGGTACATAGCAACATAGCTGTCCAATGGTCAGTACAAGAATATGAGGAACTCAGCATGTGTGAGGATACTGACTTAGCATAACCACCGTAGGCGGCGTAAGGGTCTGCGCTGCCATAGTATTGAGCGTACTGGGCGGCGTAATCAGCAGCGTTAGTTGGGCTGTTCACGCCAGCAGGTGCCGGGCTGTTAGAAGCACCGCCTGCGTTAGCTCCATAACCACCATATCCGCCGTGGGAGCCGCCATAGGAACCATGCGAACCACCGTGAGATCCGCCGTGGGAATTGTTACGGTCGCCGCCGCCGTTGTACCGGTCGCCCCCATAACGGTCACCTCCATGGCGGTCACCGCCGTAGCGAGGCGGGCGGCTCTTGAACTCCTCGTATTGTTCCTTGACGTTAGCGATCAAGTCCTCGCAGAGTTCCTTTGCTTTCTCAACCATGTTGGCGTCAGGTCCGCTGCGAATATGTCAGACTCGATCTCCTCGCGTACAGAATGGCTAAGACTTACGTGACATGGAGGAACATGTCCTCGTCGCTCTCATGGTTGGTGGCTGCCTCAAGATATCCAGATCCTCGGCCCTTGATCTGTACACGGCAGCCGGTCTCTTGCTGGATGTGCTTCACATAAGCACCACCATGTCCGACGACTTGAGCACGCAAGTTGAAGCCGTGTACAGGCTCCAAGCTAATTGGGATTTTCTCCTCGGGCCATTTGCGCTACAAGGACCTTGTCAGCATACACCCTTATACCTCAATCGCAAATCCCTTACCCTTCCAAACTCATCACGCTCAACCTGTTCCTGGTCTCGGCGGCGGAAACGCCTCTCATCAACAAGTTGAGGGAGCTCCTGCTGAATAAGTTCGTTGATCTTAGCGACAGCGGCTTCTAGTCCGGCTTTGCTCGTACTCGTGATGTGCAGGTACAGTGGAGGTTTCTGTAGGCTGTTAGGACCGCAGTATTCAGGAAGAGCGCTTCACTTACACCAGCAGTGGCCATGGTCTTGTTAGGATAGTAATTGCCTCGTGTGGTAATATCTTGCTAAGTCAATATTGCATCCTAATAAAACATTAAAGGGATTGCGTACCAGCACCGGTTTCGTCTTTGATCTAATCAAGCGGGTGTCAGCAGGAGCAACGAAGGGGTTTTTGAAGCGAGCTATCAAGCTGTGTAAGCATGATATTCTCGATTCAAGTGCAAAAGACAATCCGAAAGAAGGCTTCTGGAAAGATCAGTGGTTTGAAATCAAGAGTATTTACCATTTTTTGTGTCGCCCCCTTGGTGAGGAGATAACGGTTCCTCAAGTCATTGACTTCGATATCTTGGATATAATCGCCATCTGCAACGTACATCTCGGTGTCGAGCGGGGGGGCTATCTTGTTTGAAGTCTGGGGAGTCGAAGTTGGTCGCGGTGGTGGGGATTCGGTGTCGGCAGACCGGATGGGAGGAACGTCGACATGCTGGATCCCTTTACGAGCTTGTAGCGAGGCGTTGATTCGAGCAGCAGCAGCAGCTACCGGTAATGTCAGTGGTTGTGATTGAAAACGTGGTTTGGCGCAAAGACGGGGAAGGACGCCAGGGATAAACAAAGACACGTACCGGCGGCAGCAGCGGCATCAGTTGGGGATTTCTTCGCCTCGGGAGTTGCGTCTTTCGTGATGGGGCTGCGGTCTCTGCCAGATTCAGAACGGCGCGAGGGAGGTGAACGAGAGCGACGGTCAAATCGCGATGCTCTCTTAGGTTCAGGTTCTGTTTGATCAAAGCGCGAGCGCTTCACCGTTCGGCGTTCGGATTCATCCATGCTTGGCGAGATGCGAAGATTGACAAATGTTTGTGATGTTGGTTGGAGCTTTCGCACGTCGGACGCGAAACGTGGAGATGGAAGCGCAATGCTGATTGTTTGGATCGTCGTTCACCAATGCGACATAAGGCAGTTGGGTAAAAAAAAAAAAACAGCAACCAAAAATACGTATGTGTTGAAGTGGAGTTAGATACGATCGTCGAAGGAAAGAAAGCCTCATGCAGACCATACGCACGTCCCTCGAGTAGCAGCTGCCTGCGCCACATGTGGCTACCCAGTAAGGCTACCTACCTATATAAATTACAATGCGCCCGAGACCGGCGAGCAGTATGGAGTTGAAGCTGGGGGGTTGTCAAACTATAACGATGAGTTCGTTAACAATGACTGTGGGCGCAATGACCACCCTTGAGAGTGAGTGCCCAGATAGTCAGTATAATTTTGAGCAGTTGAGCTACATAATGTCCTAAGCTAGGAGTAGCTCTGGTGATCAAGAAGGAGCATTTTATTGGACAATTGTGGTAGTGTGGCTTAGTCTGCATGGGTTCGCGAAATGGATATGGGGGATCAATTGTTGGGGTTACCTGTGCGCTGTAGCGACTTTCAAATTCATAGCTATGGGCAGAAAAACATGACTGGTCGGTCAGCTTTAGAATATTCGTGTTATAGACAGATGTTTTTGGCGATCTGTATTCTAACATTTGCATCTATTGTCAAGATAACAGCTCAACCCATCTACCCAAAATTGACCGAAGACAAAAACTGATGATAACTCCACTACGAAATGATGAACTGGTGGTAAATGCTTCTTACAAATAAATCATAGATCTGTGACATCCAAATAATATACCAAGGGTTCATTACCTGAGCATACATATTTGCTTCAGTAACCACATGTGTACAGACCATCCATTGTATCACTCACTCGATCTACCATCCGATGTGCCGACCTACCCTAAGTTGATATACCTGACGCTCCGGGCAGAGTTAGCCAACTCCGAACTTACAGCGGACCCCTGCCGAGCTAATCCGCACCCCCGCAGAATACCTGCCGCACATCTCCTCGTAGCCTCCGGTCACCGGCCTGTCGGTGGCCCATTCATTTTTTCGGCGTATCTCCTTGAGCTGTATCTTGCTGACCTTGAGTCACCTTCATCTCATCTTTTCATCCATCAATTGCTATTTTAGCGTAACGAGAAGCTTCTTGTTCGACCGGAGAACCGTTTTCTGTTCTCACGTCTCTACAAGATGGCATCTCTGCGGTCACTGACTGCTTCCCTTCGCTGGGTCGCCCCCGCGAGGGGCGTCGCCGCTGTGCGATATAGCTCCTCCTCGACTTCTGCCATTGCCTACAAGGCCCTTCGCCGTCGCTCTGCTCCTCTTCCCGTGAGCGACAATCCTCCTGCCTGGTCCGCTCAGTCCGCCGTCTCCAACATTCTCTACGAGACCCCCGTCCCTTCTACTGCTCCTCCCAAGCGACATATCCTCAACTGCCTTGTCCAGAACGAGCCTGGTGTCCTGTCTCGCGTTTCTGGTATCTTGGCTGCTCGTGGCTTCAACATTGACTCTCTTGTCGTGTGTAACACTGAGGTCGACGACCTGTCTCGCATGACAATTGTCCTCACTGGCCAGGACGGCGTTGTTGAGCAGGCTCGCCGACAACTTGAGGATCTGGTCCCTGTCTGGGCTGTCCTTGACTACACCAACGCTGCTCTCGTCCAGCGCGAGCTTCTCCTCGCCAAGATCAACATTCTTGGACCCGAGTACTTTGAGGAGCTGCTCCACCACCATCGCGAGATTGCCGCCGGTGAGTCCGAGGTTGACTACGCCCACGAGGCCATTGAGCGCAGCCTCTCCGATACCGCCAAGGACTTCCACCCCAGCAAGTTGGCCGTCAGCCAGGCTTTGCGACACAAGCACGAGCATCTCAAGTCTATTACTTACTTTGCTCACCAATTCGGCGGCAAGGTTCTGGATATTAGCACTAGCAGCTGCATTGTCGAAGTGTATGTTCACCCATTGCATTCTATTTTTGAAGCCCGTCAAATACTGACATTGCGTTTTAGTTCCGCCAAGCAGTCCCGTATCGATTCGTTCCTGAAACTGGTTGCCCCCTTCGGCATCCTCGAGTCTGCTCGCACAGGTCTCATGGCTCTGCCCCGATCTCCTTTGACTGAAGCCAACCAGGAGGCCCTCACTATGGAGGCAGACGAGGTCGTTGATGCCAGCCAGCTTCCTCCCGGTTAAATCAGACACCTTTAGTTAGAGGCTTAGCCCCATGGCGTTTTCAAGGAAAGGACCTGGTTTAATTGATATAATTCCAATAACTATTTTTTATTCATGCGCCAACGCTCCATCTTCATCCCATGTAACAATCAAATAGCACCAGATGTATGTCTGACCTAGAGTTCACTCGGCTAGAACTTTCCCTTGTTCACAACAAAGCCTTCGAGGGCGGCTGAGAGATATCAGTGAACGGTCTTTGGGACGAGAATATCGTATACACTTACAAACAGCAGCCCAGAGGCGGTTTTCGGCCTCGGGGAAAACCAGCGATCGGGGGCTGTAGAAGACCTCATCGGCAACCTCCTCAGGGTGTCGAGGCAAGCAGTGCATGAACTTCCAGTCAGCCTTAGCACCGCCTCGCTTAGCAAGGTCATTGGTGATTTGGAATCCAGCAAAGTCGTTGATACGCTTCATAGTGTCAGCTTCCTGGCCCATGGAAACCCATGTGTCGGTGACCAGGACATTGGCATCCTTGACAGCCTCCTCAGGGATGTTAGTCTCAGTGAGCTTGCCAGGCGAGGAAACACCATCGCCAGCGGAGTTGATGAGCTGCCTCATAGCGTCGGGGATCTCGTAACCGTTGGGGGCAGCGACTGAAATATCAACACCCATCTTGACACAGCCGATAGCCAAATCGAAGAGAACGTTATTGGCATCGCCAACCCAGGCAACCTTGAGGCCATTGAGACCTAGAGTAGCTCCCTTGGCGCTTGATGAAGGGAAAGTCTCGTGGAGGGTGAGAAAGTCGGCAATGGTTTGGAGAGGGTGGAAATCATCGGACAGGGCATTGATAACAGGAACGCTTGAGTGCTTAGCCAGAGTAGCGACGTCATGGTGAGGCCCGACTCGCGCTACCATGCAGGAGGTCATGGATGAGATGACCTTGGAGGTGTCGTAGAGCGATTCGTTCACCTGTTTTCAGAGGTCAGAGTAACCTTTAACACCACCGTGGATTTAATACTTACACCCAGCTGAATATCGTCCTTGCCAAGGAACATAGGGTGACCACCAAGCATTGTCACAGCAGCTTCAGTAGAAACTCGGGTTCGAGTGCTGCGCTTGCTGAACATCATAGCTACAGTCTTACCAGCAAGACCAGCATTCAGGTAGCTGGCGGGGGCTCCACCCTTGACAGCAATTTTTCGAGTGTTAGCATCACGAACGAGGTTTGCGAACTCAGTAGGAGTGAGATCAGCAATGGTCATAAGATGCCTCGGGGTCGTGGCTTGGGTATAGGCTCGCTTTTGAAGGCCTGCAGCGGCTCCTCGAGCGATTCGGAAAGCTGAAGTCTTCATTGTGGATTGTGTGCTTACTGAATATGCCAATGAGAAGCTGCACAGTCTTGTATGAGTTGAGAGTCTTACAATTGAGGTGTTTGGTAAATCAATTGTACAAGACCAAGGTTTTTATTTAATCAACAGCTAAAATAGGTCAAGATGAGTCGACGGATAAAGAGTCACCATTGGACGATCTTGTAGAATTGGGGATACCTACTGGCTGGACCTGGGGACTGGTTGTTCCCGCCTCAACGAGAAGTCAAGAGTCAATGCCCCCCCCCC
>JAAVUD010000265.1:0-17242 GCA_014898915.1 Fusarium chlamydosporum | reverse complement strand
CCGTCGGCATCAGCAAACAAGACATATTCGCCTCTCACATGGCGGAAACCATGGGTAGTCGCTCCGCCCTTGCCTCTGTTGCGTTCAAGAGAAACGACTCTCAGAATGTCATGTAGACCCTTATCCTGAGCAAATTGAAGAACAACGTCCACAGTCTTGTCCCGACTTCCATCGTCAACTACCAAGATCTCGTAACCTCCAAGGTTCTCCTTAGAGGCGTTTCGTACATGTCGCTTAGACGTTGGGCTCGTCGCGCTTGTTCCAGCGCCAGCGGTGCGACCAAAGTGCTCATCGAGGTAAGCGACAGCTTCTTCAAGAGTTGGAATAACACGGTCTTCTTCGTTGTATGCTGGGAACACGACACTCAGGCGCACTTCAGCTGGCTCAATGTTGCCAGCGTCGGGTGTGGGATAGGCCTCGGCAGGCTTAACGTGCTGCTCGCTGTCCTGACGCTCTGCAAGCCAGCGGTCGTACCAGCATGGCAGAGGTTGAGGCTTTGTTCGTCCATCGGTAGGATGGCTGGTGATGTACTGCTTCTCGGCGGGGTGGACGGGACGAGGCTTTGGCGCGACAAGATGGAGAATGGCATAGAGCTATAGACATGTGAGCTTGGCGATGCGCAGGGTTGAGTATAAAATGTACCTCGAAAAGAGCAAGCGTAATAAGACTAAGAAAGAGGACGACAAGAATGTAAATAGGTGCTGCCTCAATCCAGGCCCAGAGAGGCCTGAGAAATTCGGGCAGCTCGAGAGGCGCCGCGACAGCCATCTTTGGTGTTGGATGCGACTAGCGAGCGACTGCGGAGCTGCAGCGGATGAGGAGGGGGGATGAAAGTAGAATCAAGGCACGATCATTCGAAGTAACGTTTTTTTTGTTGGGTGTTACAAAGTAATAAAACGGAAACATATATGCGCCTGGTTTGGCGAAAAAGGTTACAGTAAAGAAAAGAATGTAAACGCGGTACGTGGCCGCGGTTATCTTGGTTGAATTGAGAGGAGCGCCCTGTCAAGGCCACGAAGCATCTCCAAGTAACATTTCTGGGGTCGTAGTTGATTACGTAGGTAGCTACAGTAGCAGCAGTAGGGATCGGCAGGGACCAAGCATGAATGCGACCAATAATTTGATTGGCGAATGATATTTGATTGTTTGGACAATTTTAATGCATAATAAATAATACGATTTTAAGATGATATTTTTTATTTGCATACTTATAATTGATTCTATAGATTGGGTCTCTAGCAATTGTATCATTCATTTTCGCTGTTTCATTATTAACGATAAAAAGCACGTGAGAATGAATAATAGTTCTGAATTACTTCCATTAATTAATAGGTAGCCAAAGAAAAAAATGGACTGATGGCAAGTAGTCCAAAGCAAGGATAGCAACCAGCCAACGCTTCTAGAAAAACAGGAAAAAGAGTTTAACTCGATTTGTAGGTAATTATACATGAAAATAACCAGACTGACTGCTTGACTTCCATGCCTCAGACCTACCAGAGTCCTGCTCTGTGAAAAGGTCTAGTCTTTGAGGCGTAAATGTGGCGCCTGTCAACCAACACTTTTAAGCTTTCCACCACTTAGAGAGGAATGGGAAGTCCCCTGAATGGCTAACAAAGCAACGCCAGATTGCTCTCTTAGCCAAATTCTTATTGTTTAAAACTTTATTCTACCGAGTCCTGCTCAATCCAATCGGAGAGCTTGGTGGACGGTTCGGTTTGTATGCAAGCTGAGAACCGATGGCTTTTGTAAAGCCGAAGCTGCGCTGGGTTAACTCAAGCGAAAGGTAAACTTTGTTGGCCTTCTGTTCGATTATGATCTGGTCGTGTTGATGATGGCTTGATCCTCCAGGAGCCAAGCCAAACTTATGTATGACTGGGCTTAGATCATGACGCCGGTCTGAAAGCGCTGAGCCAGACGGTCTCGGGGGTCAGGAGACACAGAGTATGCCATGCTATACTGAGGCCCATGAGCAACCTCCTTGCCCTTGAGAGAGATAGCATGGGGAAAGGTAGGAGCAGGAGTAAAGTCAAAGCTCTGCACAGGAGATTGACTCCTAGGGCTGATATCACCCTCGTAGTCTGCCTCGCTGGCCTGGTAGGCTGTGCTAGTGCTGCCGCTGGTGAAGGGAGACAAGGTAGCAGAACCGGGAAAGTTCATCTGAATGGCCTGGTTGTCATGCATGGTCTCAGCGACGGCCTTTGCAGTGCGCTTGCGGTTCTCGGCACGAATCTTGGAGCGATCATGGCGAAGAGCACCGCCTGGTCCGCTGCTGATGGAATCGCAAGCAGCGTGGGTGGGAACATGGCGATAAGGCTGAGAAGGCTTGGTGGGCTTGGGTTGCTCGACTTCTTTGGCCTTGACTGTGTCCTTGTGGTCGCGGGCACGCTTGATGGAGCTGAGGATGGACATTTTGGTGGTTCTTGTGAAAGTGGAAGAGATAGTGATGTAAGAAGTGTTGTTGTATAGAAAAGTTGAGTTAAGTTGGAGGAGTGATAGTTGTAGTAGTTGTTCTTTTTGTACTTGTTGTTGTGGTCTGAAGAGAAAGAGTCGTCATTGTAACGGACGAAGCTGTCCAGATATATACGACAGCAACTCGACCTGAACAACACCCACCATACTCTCACAGGTACAGCTAGCATAGAGAGCCAGGTGCGTTGGAAGTTGGCGTTAAGGTTAAGTGGGCTTCTCAGAGATACGGCCCGCAACGGCGTTGGTATGGTCGATCTTTACTCTGTTCGAGACTCCAAGTCCAAGTCCAAAGACAAACCGATCTAATCGAGGGCGTTAAAGTGAGGCGCCACAGACGCGCCCTTTCTCTAGCTCCCCTTGCGGATCCGGCAAACCGGTCACTCCATCATTTTACGAGTAGGACAGACGCAGACTTAGTCATGAGTGAAACAGAGTCAGGGGTTGCAGAAGGAATGCAGAAGCTCTTCGTTGCATCGTTAGGTTGAGCGTTGAGCCACTTGGTGCAGATCTTTTCGGGACTGAATAGTGAGCTTCCTTTCGTCATTTATTGTATTATTGTACAGCATCATCGATCCTGGATGAACTGTTCGTTTGTGATGATCTCCGGCCTTGACAAGTTGTCAGTGTTCGGACAAGACGTCGGTGTCAACGTCGCCTTGAAGCCACGAGGGCAAGGACCCGTGTGTCAGAGCACAGATAAAGCAAGAATCGAGATTTCATCAAATGTTCTATTCTTGACTTCAACATCCAACGGAAGAACCCATCCAGGGACCAAATTCCCTTGTGCCCTATAGTCGTTGTGGCTTGCGGCACCGCGTTACATCGGGGTAATTCAGCTATAGACCGAGTCTCGCCCTCGCCTTTGCAGTGAAGTATCGAACTGACACTGATTTCTAGTCAGGTAGCCTCGCAATGGGAGCGGCTGTGAGTGGGTGTCTGAGGTCCAAGTGGCTGTCTGAGATCGTTGCAGATTCCAGACCCTTTTGTCTTGGACGCCACCAAGGCTGGAACAGAATAGCCAATGACCAGCGTTTAATAACCGAGTACAGATGGAAACTGAAACTCGGGCCATCGCTTCTCCGGTTGTTGGTTTCATAGAAAAGTCAATCTGCCAAGAAGTGCTTGGATTGCATCTCGGCGTTATTGATCGTGCCCCTGATGCCAAGGCGAGATCTTGATGATATCCTGTGGGGAAGCGACCGAATAGTTTCGCAACGCCTACCCAATCTATAATTGATGTTTAGATCAATTGGATTATGGTCATTGAAATTCTGCTGGGATACGTACAGGCGATGCTGCGCTACTCTATAATTCGAAATGGTGGTGATGCTTCTGAATGACTTACACGTCACCTCGGTGTTCGCTTGTGAAGATCAAAACGCCCCATCACGTCAATTTAACACGAAAAAAGATTGGCGATAAATCCTTGTCAACGGTCTTGTGCCTCCATTCTCGAGTGACATTGAACAGAAAAGAAGATACTCACGTTGGAAGAGATACCAGTGGCGTCAATCCTCTCATTCGAAGTGTTTCGGTGGTCAGCGTCTACCAGTCCCTCGGATCATATCAATGACGTGGGATGATTTTCTTACCTCTTGGCTGAAGAACAAGACGCCTCGTCGTTTTACTATTGCCTCCAATTATGTTTTCAATTCCCTCGGCATCTGTCTTGTCTTGTGGAAGAATGAATGTCACTCTCACTCAGACAATGATTCTCGACCATGCACGAAGGAACGTGCCGTGCCTTGACAGCCTGGGGAGTCCCCTGTCAATGGATGTCATACGTATTTTCTGCGAGATCAGATCTGCACCAGGGATTGTACTGTACTGTACTGTACCCCAGGGCCAAGAGCTAAGCCAAGCCAGCCACACGACGACTACAATACCTGAGGAAAAGACATTATACTCAAACAAATGCTTAATCTTCATAACTCCTGATTCTCAATCTCCTTACTCAAAGAATTAAACGATGACGGCCGATATCGCATCGATTCGGTTTAATAAGGCATTGTCTCGGATAAAAAAGCAGGGAGAACAAAGAGACACAAAATATGGCAGCAAGTTGATCACCCCCCACTATTTGTCAATTGCAACTTTGACCAATCTCAATATGGATTGCCGTCTTACGCTAGAAGCTTTAGAAGGCTGAACTAGCTTCCTAGAAGAGTTAGCATTTCAAAGCCTTGTTTGGGGCTTGCCATCCCCCCCATTGTCTTTCTTTGACTACCATTGTATGCGGTTAGATCAAGCAATGAGCCAGAAATCTTGGCTTGGTTTTAGTTACTACTACGTAAGTACATATCAATAGAGACCCCTGGCGGTGAAGCCGACGATACTGAAACAAGTTGGTGGATTGCTTCACGATTCAAACAATCGCCTCTTGGCTTACATCAAGACTTTGTGTTTTCGCTCAAAAGTTCCGGCCGGTCATGATCTGTGCGTGAATAAAACAGTCAAGCCATAAAACAGATATGACTCGAAGACCTAAGATCTTGGATACGATGTATTGACTCTTGAGCATCGTGCCACTTCGTTTAACCTGGGTTCTTTCATTCTTGTCCCTATCCTATCAGTTCCCTCAGCGCCAATATAAATCCCTACCCACCCTTCTAGGTATCCCTTAAGATAGCTACTTTTGCCGCCTAACCGGGCTCATCTGCTAGCACCCCGTCGGTTTCTTGGAGTTATACTCACATGAGCTACTTTGTATGCCATCACGGTGCTCGTTCCACTGCTAGCAGAAAGGATATAATGCAGTAGCTCGTCGTAGTCGTGAGGCGGCCGTTAAGTGCTGCCTTGTACCTGAATCTTGGTGCCTCTTGGGAACGGCACCAAGCTATCGACGTCAGCTACGGTATCGAGACCATTCCATAGACCGTAGTAGATGCAGTTAGCTTTCGATGAACGAAGCTACAGGGTCGGGAGATATTACTATCTAACGTTTCCAGGCACAGAAGCTAGTATCTCTCGGGCGTTATTTTTAATTGACCATTCACGCCGATATATTTCGCGGCAGTCTACATGCTGGCAACTAGCGATGCCGCGGCGACGGGAGTGCAGTGATGGTTCTATATTGATGGCACTTGGCAAGAATTATTGTCTAGCTCGACTGTCGTCGTCAACTCGCAGTATGGCCGCCAACGTATCTCACCCATGGTCTTTTGTTAAATCTTTACTCTTTTGCCAACTCTACTAGTTAAGCGCATGTATATTCGTTTCCTTCCTGACCTCGCCTCACTGCTAACAACCAGTATTTAAGCTTTATCAGTAACATATCGTCTGCTTGGCGGATCGAATAGTATACGCGGGGTAATAAGCAATCTCGTTTGAAACGAGAAACGATGAATGCCATTCTGGACGGTCTTGTGCTTTGCTCCTGCAGCATAGCATCATGAATAAACTTAAAAAGCTGAGTTTAATTGTCCCTGTCGATCCCTTTGTTTTGCAATCCTAGTGTGTTTTAGATGCCGGCCAGACGGAAATTGATGAGAACCGAATAATGGACTGATTGCTAATTGAGTAATGAGACATATTACATCAACGTTTGATATAAGTTGCAGAGACAGATTGCAAACATATAAGCGATCGAGAGAAGATTCATTTGGTCGCATTTTAGGCTGCTATTGGTAGCCTGCAAATGAACAGATATATCTATAATCGAACCTCACGATCAGACAAATTTATATTCAACAAAGGGTCTCAACAATGTTTATTGTCGCAATGCATACCGAATCATTGCAGCATCGAACCCCTGCAGTGAAGGCTACATAAGGTACATGAGGACCCGACCCTGAAAACCAACCGTCTTCAGATGAAAGATCACAACGTCCACGACCTAAGTATAAGTAACATCTATCATATGATTTCTGGTGTTTGGGTCTATGTTGTCTCTGTCGCGAGATTGCATCATAAGCTGCCCCAGGCAGGGCAGGGCAACCTCAACAATGACGGCCTTTTAATACTGCTTTGACAGGTTGAGCAGGGGTCTTGTCTGGGTCGCGCAGTTGGAGAAACTGGAGAAACAAGCATTGATTGGATGAGAATCATTTTTCTTAGCTCCAGACCGGCGTCATTTTGCTCAAGTGGCAAAGCCAAAGATGACCAATGATTGGATGATAAGTTCCATTTTTACCAGCCTCACTGTGGCTGCGTATCTTCGTAGGGTAAAGGTCGCCCCCCCGCTCCCCCCGAAACCGAAACTGAGGAGGATCCTAAGGCCTAAACCCAACACCATCTGGCAGCCTGGTCACGCGCATTGCCCACCTCAATCCGCAATTCTCGACAGCCTCAAACGGTCCCTCAATATAGTCCGGACCCTGACTTTTCGATCACCAGAGGATAGCCGACTTCGCTTCGCTACGCAGTCCTACTCAACTCATCATTACCGAGGCTCTGGTTCTGTACCTTGCTGCTCGGCTTCGTCGCCCGACGTAGCCATCCGCTTGTCATTGTCGCGCTTTCCTTTTCCCGCCCGCGGTCGTCGCTCCCTCTTTCCCGCCGATTGCTTCCGTGGCGTGTCGCCAATTCTTGGTTGTCAAACCCACCCCGATCTCCCGATTTTCGCCCGCGCCTTATCCTCAACATAATCATTGCATGGCGCATTGACGGGCCTTTCACTCACTCGACTCTGCTCTATTTTTCATAGATATTTCGACTTGTGCGTCGCAGCGCATTCCGGCCCACCCCGTATCTCGCCCGCTCGCTCGCTCGCATCATCACCACACATTGTTGGGGATCATCCTGACATTCCCACTGTCGCGCCTTGTCTGCGCGCACCGTGAGAAATCGTGGCGGCTCTCACCATTTTGACCCCAAACGAACCATCGGAGCTGTCCTTGCAACAGCATCTCGAACTCGCCCCCGATCTAGCTGCGTATACGAATCTCTCTGCCGAGGGAGAGTCCGAGTCTTTGATGATGGCACAGCCCGTGCCTCATCAGCCCACCGATCGAAAGCGCGTCAAGGTCTACGAGCTTCGCAACAATGACTGGTTCGATAGAGGTACCGGCTTCTGTAGCGCCAGTTTCGAGACTGTACGTCATTCAGTCCACGTCGCCATTTTTGCGCCCGAATATTATGCTGACCGCGGTATGCCCTATAGCTTGAAGATGGTCGCAAAGACCCGCGCGTCGTCGTCGAATCAGAAGATCATCCCGACCGCCTCTTATTAGAAACCAAGATTCAGAAGGAAGATGGATTTCAGAAACAGCAAGGCACGTCCACATGTTTGATATGCGCTTTATAGACGTCATGTGTCTAACATGACTCACAGATACCCTGATTGTATGGCAGGAACCCAGCAGTGGTGTAGATATGGCTTTAAGTTTTCAGGAAGCCGAAGGATGCGCATTAATCTGGTTTGTTTATCAATCAGCGACATCCAGACTGATCACTAATGCATATCAGGCGCTTCGTTAGCAATGTTCAACAGACATTTCACAACCATTTACCTGGTGCTGGTATGCAAGTCCATTATTCGATCAAGGCCTGTTTTACTGATACTTGATTTACAGATGATGGCCTCTCTGATGATCTTGCCATCGACGTTCCGCCAGCTATTAACTTGCCCAACGCCGAACTTGGAAACCTCGGCGACATCGAATCCACAATGCGAATGATGAGCACGACAGCTAACGGTAGAGACGCGCTGGCTAAAGCAATTATGGCTGAAGATTTTATTGGCAAGGTTGTTCCGTTGGTCGAGATGGCCGAAGACCTCGAGAGTCTTCAAGATTTGCATCGACTTTGCAACATTATGAAGACCGTCATCCTCCTCAACGATACTTCCATTATCGAACACGCAGTATCAGACGAATGCGTTTTGGGTGTTGTCGGCGCTCTAGAGTACGACCCCGACTTTCCCAGCCACAAGGCCAATCACCGACACTGGTTGGGTAACCAAGGCCGCTACAAGGAGGTTGTTCCGATCGAAGATGAACAGATTCGCAGGAAAATCCATCAGACATACCGACTGCAGTACTTGAAAGACGTGGTTCTTGCTCGTATTCTCGACGACCCCACCTTCTCAGTTCTCAATTCTCTCATCTTTTTCAACCAGGTCGATATTGTCCAACATCTACAAGCGAACGCTGCTTTTCTTAACGAGCTTTTCGGCATCTTCAGCCCATCGAACAATGACCAGAAGAGGAAGAAGGAAGCGGTGCTGTTCATTCAACAATGCTGCGCTATCGCCAAGAACATTCAGCCACCAGCCCGTCAGACTTTGTACAACAACTTCCTCGCTCATGGACTTTTGCAGGTCATTAATTTCGGACTGAGGCACCACGATGTCGGTGTTCGGGTCGGAGCTACCGATATTTTGATATCCATCATCGATCACGATCCGCAAATGATTCGACAAACACTTTACCGACAAGTACACGACAAGGTGACGCCTTTGACCGATTCTTTGATAGACCTTCTTCTTGTCGAGGTTGATCTCGGTGTCAAATCGCAAATATCAGAAGCTCTCAAGGTTCTACTGGACCCTGGCCCACAACAACTACAAAATGAGGCTTTCCAGAAAGCAAACGGTGAGCTTGATAGCCAAGAAATACCTAGGAGCGCTACTGATTCCGACGAAGAGGTTTTTCTGCACGCCTTTTACGAACACTCAGCACCGAAGCTATTCAAGCCACTGGCCGATTTAGAGAAGCGAACTGACATGAATTTTACTGTTCAACAAGCCTCGATGTTTACGTATCTTATCGAGATTCTCACATTCTTCATCCGTCAGCATACCTTGCGTGTCAAGTTTTATGTGATGAGTCACGATATTGTCAAGCGCGTTTCTCAGCTGCTCGGATGTCCTGAGAAGTTCTTGCGATTAGGTTTGAGATGATGGTACCTTCTTGTGTAACTCGAGCTAACTTACAACAGTTGCTATTCGCTTTTTCCGTTCCGTGATCGGAATGCAAGACGAGTTCTATATCAAGCATCTCACGGAGAAGCAAGTACTAGGACCTATTCTCGAAGTACTTATCGAGACAATGCCTCGAGACAACCTATTAGATTCAGCTTGCCTCGAATTCTTCGAGTTCATCAAGAAGGAAAACGTCAAAGACGTTATCAAGTACCTTGTGGTCAACCATAGAGACCAACTAATGACCCTGAGCTATATGCCGACATTCCGAGATATCGTCCTTCGATATGACCAAACACAAGGCTACACATCGAATATTGATTATTTCATGGAGGGCGAAGATGAGATGGGAAGAAGACCCCCACCTAACACAAGGATGATGGAGCAAATCACCGTTGATCAAGAACAAGAGGAATATTGGGCTGGATCTGACCCTGAAGATGAAGAGGATAATTCAAGCAAGGACGGAGAGAAGACACCGTCTACGAATGGATCTATTACTTCCAAGCTTCTGGTCGATTACGCGTCTGACGAAGAGACGGACGAAAACGCCGACCCCGAGGCAACGCCCGACAGCCAACACAGCGATGTGGCATCAGATGCCGTGGGCTCACCGATCGATTCGAGTCTGGGAGGAGGTGTACCGCCTCCAGAGCGCCTTTCTGAAAAGCGTCGACGTGAAGAGGAAGAGGACGATGACGAGATTGGAAAGATGATGCAGAACAAGCGACGCAACAGCAGCGGTTCCATCACCGCAATCTCAAGCAACCCTCGCGGCTTAACAAAACGCAAAAGTTTCAATGGCAACTCCTCCAACGGAGCTGGCAAGAAGATCGCCATCAGTCTTTCCCCTGGCTTGAAGACTGGTAGCGGCCCAGGCTCGAACGAGGAATCGTAAACATACCCTTCACTGCTTTCGGCGACGGCGTACCGGTTGTTGGTCTTTTTATTTGGTATTCATGAAATTGGGGCGCAGGCACGAGGGTCTCGCTTCTACATAACTACATATAGCAAGTACGGCTTGCTGGCTCAGGGATGGGCATGTGGAGAGAACCGGCGTTGTTGTTTTGAAATATCTTTGTGACCTCTCGTCACTATATTATGGGGTTTTCCTATGCTTCTGCTATAGTCTTCACACCGAATTATCCTTTGACTAGGCATGTTTGGGGAGATGAACAGCAATAGCCTTGGTCTGGTCTAATGGGGCTCTGTCTGGACCGATATTCTGCCCCCCTCTTTTGGGCGATAGAGTCGTCGAGAAGCGACGGCAATGGTATTTGACGTGGTACGTGGAGGAAGGTTTCGCAAAGTCGAGATTGGCAGGATTGTTAAGATGAGATGGGTTTTTTGTTCATTTTTCACGAGAAGCGGACTGCTAGCTGAGCAGTAGCCGTGGTGAATACAGATGGCTTTGTTACGTTGTGCTGAGTGGCATCATACACTTTATGACTTCTATAGCCCTTGCGAGTCAAGTGAGGAGCTGGGTCAGTCGGGTCTGGGGACGATAGCTTGTGCCTATACAAGACCGCTCGTAACGAAGAAATGAAAATGGCCTGTCTAGATGAAGACAAACCTTTCTGTGCCTTTGCCATTGTTGACCTATCTCTATAGCCTCATCGTGATTTTACCACAGACATCATCCATCAGTGAAACAAAAGGATGAAGACAACCATTTTGCAATTGTTCATCAGTCTTCTAAAGTCTAGTCTAATAATCATTTTCCTGCTCATCTGAACTCATAAGCCTTCCCTAAAATCCCTTCCCGAACTTCTTTGACCATTTTTCGTAGCCATCCACCATTTCCTTAGTGATGTTGCAAGGGGTTCTCTCCAGGACAGTAGTCAAATCAGCCATGGTCAGCTCTAGCTTCTGAGTGTCGCTTTCATCTATATCGAAGCGCTCCTGGATCATGTCTACTGTGTTATTGACAACAGCCTTGATTTCTGCTCCAGAGTGTCCTTCGGCGAGGCGTGCAAGCTCAGGGATATCAACATCTGCTGCAAGGGGTAAATCACGGAGATGGATTCTGAAAATAGCCTCGCGAGTCTTCACATCAGGAGGACCGACGTAGAGGACCTTGTCAAAACGGCCAGGTCGCATCAATGCGGGGTCTATCGACTCAGGACGGTTGGTCGCGGCAAGGACAATGACATTTGACAGAGTCTCAAATCCATCGAGTTCGGTAAGAAGCGTTGTGACCATGTTGACTGCGGCAGTGCTTCGAGAAGCAGAGCCCCCTGTTCGTTGACCAGCGATAGAGTCGATTTCGTCGAAGAAGATGATAGAAGGAGACGCGTTACTGGCTTGTTGGAAGAGGGCTCGGATGCCACGCTCACTTTCACCAACATACATGTTGAGAAGCTCGGCGGCCTTAACCGAAAAGAAGTTAAAGCCAGATTCTGTAGCAAGGGCTTGAGCGGAGTATGTTTTCGAGCAACCAGGAGGACCATAAAGCAGAAGACTTGTGGGAGGAGGGCGAAGGTACCGTTCTGGGTTCTCGAGGTACCTCACTATTCGGCCGAGTACTCTTTTCAAAACATCTTGACCACCAACATCTTGCCAGTAAACTGTGGGAGGAGATAGGTTGATATCTCGCATAGCCGTTGGTCGAACCTTTGATCTAGCTTGGACGAGATCAGATCTGCTCAGATAATGCGGTGCATCTGAGGGATTAAGACCTGCTGCTTTCGACCGGACTGCCAGATCGCTTGTCGCCTTGACGGCCAATATTTCGAGATCCCGCGGACTGAAAGCATGTGTCATTTTTGCCAGATCTTTTAAAGTTGACTCTTTGTCCTCTGGCTTGATGGGCAATTCCATGAACTCAAGAATCTCCAATCTCGATTTGCTGTTGGGGATAGGCAGAGGTGTGTGATCGTTAAAGAGACGTGGAGTTCGGAGCGCGTCTGGAATGTCTGCAAAGAAGTCGGAGCATGTAGCTACAACTACAACTCGAGGCAGAGCATTGGCTGATGATGCCAGTGCAGCAAGGCCATGTAGCTCATCCCGCAATAGCTCAATAACATTTTGATGGTTTGTTCGGTCCGTATTGATCAAATGTTGGAGATCGTCGATCAAGATTATGCTCGGTTGCTGACTCTGAGCGAGCCTGAAAGTTTCCTTGATACTCGAAAGTTTATCCGAGGACTTGATCCAATGCACTTTGCCCCATCGTGTCTCAGCAATACGTTCCAGGATGTACGATTTTCCAGTGCCACGACTACCGTGAATGACAAATGCGCAGGATTTCTTCTCAGACTTGACGTAGAAATCTCTCGTAAAGCAATCAAGGAAATCATTGAGTACCTTGATCTGGGCAGACATTCCTGGGACGCCTGTTACGACCAAGTCACCAGCACTCTGCGCATCAGCCTCCACGTCTGCTGAGTCGCTATTGTCAATCTTGATGTCCGTTATGCTGGTGTTGAAATTTGCCAAGCTGTTGGTTTGTGAGTTTACAGATATGACTTGAAAGTTTCTTCGATTGTCACGGCTCTGCACGGCTTCCACCACCATTCCAGGGAAAAGCTGTTTAGCTTGCTCTATACGCGAGTGAGTTCTAGGTAGTCTAGACATTCAAGATGATTAATACTTACCAAAGGCGGATGTTATTAACGACTCCCATGCTGGTGGGTACTTTGCTGTTTTCGCAACCTTTTCACATTCCTCGAGCCGCTCCAGCTCGGCCGATGTTTTGTAGTCGTTGGATACATCCTTCACAACTACTTCAGTAGCATCGGGGGTGGTGCCCACGAGTGTTATGCGTGTGAGGTCTCCGATCTGGAAACCTGTAGCCTCTTGGAACACTCTCGTCATCATAACGACGTTAGGACTAAGATTCTTTTCCGGCAGAATATATAGCGAGGCTTCTCGCTGCAGCTCTTGTTTGAGCTCATCTTTGACGGAATCTTTGGCCGACTCCTTGGTTGCAGCACTTTCTAATCTTGTGACGGTACAAAGCTTGCCCGGCTTGAGACCACCGGTCAAGGAGAGCAGCGTATCCCTACTCACATAGATACGAGCTGCCCCGAGACCACTAGATTTTTCGAGACTTGGTGTAGCCAAAGGCCGTACCTTTGCATCGACGGTTTTCGCCAACATGGTGATGACCTGGGATGATTTAGTGGGGTTATTAAAAGAGAAGAGTCAGTGCTTTAGAAGGGAAAAGCCAGCACTTTAGGGGAGAAAACTCAGCACTTACGAAAGAATAGTAAGCGCCTTAGGAGAAAAGAATAATTACCTTAGTAAAGAAGAAGAGATTGACTGCTTCAGAAGGAAAGAGCAATTGCTTTAGAAGAGGCGCCAAAAACTCATAGAATTTTCGTAGTGCCACCTGAGTTTGGAGATGTGGGAGGAGCAGGGATCAGACTGCATATTTATGGACCCCGGACTGGACCCTTTCTTCCTATGATACTGTAAAAAGCATCATGTCGTCTGGAGAGCTGACTGTAGGTAAGCTTTTCAGAGCTCACGATTACTATTTTGGGACTCACTGTAATACCGGCAATTATCGTTGACTCCAGGAGGATGACCATATTATTCAAGTAGTTTGATAAAAGTCGCTGTTAAAATAAACCCAAATCATTCATTGAAGAAGAAAGTAGGAAGGAAGGTATGACACACTTGCAGTCATGATTGACTGCATGTGCATTCTAACCCCACTAAGCCATTTTCGATTTAGACGCCTCAATTCTGCTCTCCGGGCAGGTGTGCAAGGTACCTACAGTGCTGTAGCCAGCAGGCTAGGATTACCAGAACAATTCGCACATGCAGAAACATTAACAAAAATAATAACCCAAGACTTGGACTAAATACATTGCATTATCCTAAAGGCTTATTTCATCCCTTATGTTTTAGTATAGTGTGGCACAGCTAGTGTGCAGATGATTTCCTTACCCGCCTGAATATCTACCTACTAAATTACCTTCCTGCAAGGTACCACTGAATCTATTTGCTGAGCTTCCCACTTGCACCATCCATCGTGAGCTTCACTTTCTCCATGTTTTCTCACACCCCGTCGCCCGGATGAACAACTCCAAATGGCTTCCCAACGCCAGAGCGGTCCTCGTCGCCCGCACCAGACTCGCCTCCTCTGGCTGCAATTCCAATGCTAGATTATCCACAGCCTCCCCGAAGTCGAACGAGACCAGATCGAGTAGTGCACCAAGGCCGCGCAGACAATCTGGTGCGCCAGCGAATCCTCGATTCAACAATGCGAAGAAGCCCCAACGGCAGAGCTCTCCTCGCGAAGCGCCCAATGACTCTACTAAGCACAAGCTAGTGCTCTCCGGCCTTCCCACGACGTTGCTGCCGGCTGACTTCAACCGTCTTGCTGCTGATAAACTCGCCGGTTGGAACGAGATCATCTCTCATGGTACGACAGCTCCATTCACGCAATTGGGGCTCGATAAGCTTACAGAGACTTAGTTCATCAAGAACGCGACCCTTGGACCATGGAGCCCCTCGGCGTATACCACATTACATTTTCCTCGGCAGCTGCTACATGGCTGTATAAAAACAAGCTCGAGCGACTCTTACGTCTAGCCCAGATCAAATTCCAGTGCAAAGACGGCCTCTGGACCGCAAAGATACCTCCTGTGCTGTTGGAGAAAGGAAAAGATCCCGAAAAGGAGCTCGAGCGCTTCACGATCCTCCCAGGCTCCTACCAGGCCCGTATCAAGACGAAACAGGCCCGCGTGCAGGGAAAGATGGCTTGGCAGCATGTCATCGACCAGATTATCAAAAGCTCACATATTAAAGCTCTTCGCCCTAGTGCAGTATTGATCGAGCTGCCAGAAAAGAGTTTCCCGGCCACGGAGCTCCAGGCTATTATCAACCAGGACGGTGTTGAAAGCGGGTATGACTGGGCGACTGAGACTCATGTATACGATCTCTCAAATATTACGGATCTGGCTGAGAAGATCTCTCGGAGCACAGCGCGGGTGCGTAGCAACGACGCTGAATTTCGTCGGAGGCATACTTCACGTTTTGTTATGGTGTGCAAGAGTCCAGAGATAGCTTGGCGATTCATTCGGAGTTGGAATCAGCGCATTCTCGAGTATGACCAAGGCGACGGCGTCGTCTTGCGGAACCTTGTAAAAGCCACATACATTGATATTTAGCGAATGTACATACATGATAGAAGATAGGCCTATTATGCTGGAATGATTGCGTACGTGAGTCACCCTCTAAAGACAACATAACATAACATGACCTTATTCTCAATATCACACTCCCATCATGGTCATGACTACCCACCAAGCTTATAATGCTTGAGGAGTCACATCATAAGACTCGTGTTTGAACTCAATGTCCCTGGGCAACGGCGTGGGCCTGACGGACGGCATGGAATACAAAAGTGGTGTTCTTTCAAAAGGCCAACCAAAATTCAAAGTTTGAAATATCTACCCAGATAAAACATCAGCGAAACAAGCAAAGAACAGCAAAAGTTCACTAGTCCTCCCAATGCATCCATCCTTCGTCTCTCTTTGCGGCTAGGCACTCAACAGCCTTTCTCGCGATAAAGCCTTCTTTTGTCTCTGTTTCACTCTGTAATCATTCTGCAAACAAAACAAGAAACAAACAAGCGTTGACCGCGAACCGCGACCAGGCACGTAACGAAAGCAATGTATATTAGACCCAGATCAAAAACCGAAACTCCAGACCGGATTTGCTCTCTAAGATGGGGTGGGAGGTTGAACCGAGGAACAACGAGACATGACCAAAACCTCCTTCGCTATGTCGCTCCTCTCCTCGAATGTGACTGATGTTTGCCGCCCTGCTCAATTCATAGCCATCCGTTTCTCTCATTCGGTTCCTTTCGTTCCTGCCTTGCCTTGCATCTCCCATTTGCACGCACGCAGCGCAGGCTGGCTTCCCACACTCTCATGGTCAACTCTCCAACTCTCTCTCCCTCGCTCGCTCAGACACCCTGACTTAGACAAGGCATGTCCATTCCCCCGAGTTTACAAAGTTATAAGCTTGATAAAATAAAAAGACGGTAAACGGAGAAATGACAGATAACGGACGCCTTTGGGGTATTCGGTGTTTAGCAGCACTTGCTGCCGCCGCCTTCGCTCTTATCGTTGACGTTGACGCCGCTCGCTGCAGGTTGGTCGTTCTTGGAGTTGTCGATAAGTCGCTTCTTGATGTCTGCGGCTAGGCTGTAGAAAGCCTTGTCGATGTTGATGTTGCTCTTGGCGGAAACCTCGAGGAAAGGAATGCCCAGCTCATCGGCGAGGGCTTGGCCTTGCTCGGTGGAAACAACGCGCTTCTCTTCCCAATCGCACTTGTTGCCGATTAGAATCTTGTTAACACCCTCGGTGGCGTGCTGCTCGACGTTTTGGAACCAGGTTCGGATATCTGCAAGGGAAATTAGTCCATGTTTTTCTTGGTGGTTTGCGTGGCTCGAAAGCGAATGCGTCGGTTGATTGGTCAAGAACACTGATCGAGACTAGCTGGCCATCAGGTGGGAGGGGCACAGCAGCCAAATATCGTGAAATGCAGACATCGAACCGGATCGTAGAAAGAAAAGAGACGTACTGTTGAATGAGCGCTCATCGGTGACGTCGTAGACGAGGAGGATACCCATGGCACCGCGGTAATAGGCGGTAGTGATGGTGCGGAAACGCTCCTGGCCTGCGGTATCCCAAATCTGCAGCTTGACGCGCTTTCCATCGAGCTCAATGGTCCTGATCTTGAAGTCGATACCGATAGTGGTGATGAATGAAGGGGTGAAGGAGTCTTCGCTGAACCGTAGCAGACAGCACGACTTGCCGACGCCGGAGTCGCCTATCAGGAGCAGCTTAATCTGTATAGCAGCAGAGGGTCAGCGGGACATATTCAAAGGCCATCGCATGCAGCGAATGAAAGCGACCGGTACAGCGCGATGCGAGCCGTCGTAACATAGTC
>JAAVUD010000263.1:0-10256 GCA_014898915.1 Fusarium chlamydosporum | reverse complement strand
CCCCCCATGTTTGTAAGCCTGCCTGCAGACCTAGAGCTGTCTACTCCGGACCTGAACTGCCCAGACATGGAAGGCAGGAAGAATGTCATATGACGACAGTGCTGTACAAAGGTTGGAAATGTCTTGTGACTATCACTCAACGGAGACGACGACACAAATGAAGAACACTCGTTCTTTAAGACAAACGCAAATAAACAAACAAACAAACACAACACAAAACGAAACAGTCAAAACACTTACCCAGACCCGTGCCCATGTCCCTGTGTCGAAATATGCCCCGCTTCATCAGAACCCATCATGCCACTTGAGTTTCAAACTGTAACAAAAGTAAAAAAGATGTTATCAAAAAAGTAACGGTTTGAGCAAGAGGTGAAACGTCGTAGCGTAGTGTAGCAAATAACCGATGTCCAAGCGTATTAATAAAATTTATCGAATCGATGAATGCGAAATTGTCAGAGTACGAATATTAATCATGTATTTCTCGTAAAAAGCTTCTTTCGTTTTGCAAGGTCTTGACTCTTATATATGATGCGCATTCAATCTTGGGAATGACACCGTCCGCGCCACAAAATTAGCTACGTCACCCTCTAACCGGACCAGACTAGACAACCCCGGACCACACCATCGGCGTCATCGTCGCCCTCCCATCCCCAACTCCGCCCGTCAACGCCTCCCGGATGAAATACCCCGTGGGTAAAAGGAACAATCGACAGACAGATAATTTCCATGATCGTGATGGCCATCTAGACACGTAACTGATAAACGCTTTCTCCCACAAGCCCTTTCTGAATTATCTCATGTTTATATCACATCGATGATCTCTGTCTCAATCTATTACCAGTAATTGCCAAGTCACCCACCCTCATCAACTTCCAATAGTTCAGCCTACGATGCTTCCCTTTTCTAATCTACTAAGTCTCAACGAATACGGTAAAATCCTCATTCATCCATCAGTCCCCAAGCCATGTTGTCACTGATCTTAAACCTTGGACTTTTCCATTATATGGACCATTAATTAAGATCGCTCTACTGCTTGCCTAAAATTCATTTTGTGAGCCCAATATCATGATGATGAGACTATCACTTCTCATTAAGCAGCACTATCAATTGGTCCTGTTACATGGAACTCTTATCGACCAGCCCAGACGTAAATCTTGCGCCCTGACTAGCATATGTAATCTGACCCATCGAACAATCTTTTTGCATCCCTGTCTGAACCCTGATTTTCGATGACCCATTACATACAGTACCCGCAGCTAGCTCCATAACTACCCGATGCCTCCAAAATACCCTACAGTAGATGATTTCAGTCATTATTCTCATCCTCTTCAATCTCATGCTTAATCAGGCGTCTATGAAGAGCGCGTAGATTTGTTGTGGCTTTCTCAAAAAGATGATGACGCCTCGCTTGCGCCTCCTGTAACTTGCGTCTGGCTTCTTCTCGGGATTTGCCATGTTTGTCGAGGGTTACTTTAACTGATCGAATACCCCTTACGAATTTATTGGCATCTTTCTTCCACGTTTCGCTGAGCTGCTGCCTTTCTTGCGTGTATCGTCGTTCAATTTTCCTCACGCAATCGATGCCGTTTTTACGATATGCATCAGCCCCTCGATAGATAAGCGCTTCCTTAGCTTGGAGATGTCCAAGCATAGTCTAAGCACCATGTAAGTGTTAACGCTGACAAAAAGAAGACGGAACCATACCTTGATAAATCCATGGAGCTTTTCTTCTACCTCTTTGTTCGGACCCTTGGGATGTGATGATTCGGCGACCTCCTCTTGATCATGGATTTCATCCTGTTGATTATCCTTGGGGGCTTCGGAGGGCTCTTTATTGCGCATTTCTAGAGAGGCCAGGATTTGAGCGTGCAAGTCTTGGTTACTTACGGCCAGCTCACTTCGCCCGTCTCTGTCACTGAGCCTCTCTTGTTCATCGGGCTTCTCTTGGTGGGCAGCTCTGGTTTTGGCAGGCATTGACTCTGCAGCTGCCAGACTTGACAGATAGTCTTGCTGTAGTCCTTTGCGTTGGGGATATGGGGACACCTAATCCGCATGATCACGTAGGCGCTGGGATCTCCTGCGCCCTGAAGCTTGCTTGCTGCTATGCGATGTTGGATGTTTGACATCGTCTTCATCGCCAGGACTTATGCCCTCAGCTGGGGCCGTTCGAGCTGGCACCGGGCTACCTGCTTGGCTGACACTGAATCGTCGCGATACCTTGCTGGTCTTACGAGGTGGCATGGATGTATTGGTGGCTGGGTCTCTTGTAGAGGCAGGTCTCTTCAAAGTGTTCGTCGTGGAGACATTGCGCTGAGTGAGGCTATTAGCATCTCGAGCTGACAAAACCTCTCGTGGACCGATCCTAATCGGTTGTTCTCGGTTGGTTCTTTGAATGGGAGCCTTTTCAGGGTCAGCCTTTACAACTGTAGTCCTCTTCTGTGCAATGGGAGCAACGGTTCGTTCTGGTTTATCCCGAGAAATATGCAGTAATTTCTCAGGATCAACAACAGGATCAACAAGTAGTTTCTCCTGTGATCGAGGAACCGCCCCGGGGGGAGCGACCTCTGTAGGGAGTGTCTCTACGGGAGAAACTTCAGTTGGCTCATTGGCTGGAACAGAATCGTTGTTGTCAGCGTCAGCATCAGACAATTCAGAACTGCCAGGTCCACTAGAAAGTACAATAGGATCATTCGTCGATCCTTGACTGTAGGTATTGGGCATAGGCCTCACCAGACCTTTCGGGGGCTGCTGTGCGGGTGCCGGTTTCCCTCTTGCATTCGCTGTTGTTCTTTTGTTCATCGCCGGCGAGGCCTTTGTAGCTGACTTCATTGGATGATCAATCAGAGAAGCGTTATTGTGCACTTTCTCGGCTTCTTCTGGGCTCTGCTGCGCCAATTTACTTTCCAAAGCTAACTGGCGTGTAGTGCTCCGAGTAGCTATTGGGGCAGCCTTTTGGGTGACCTTTGGTGTAGTCTTTGCAGTAGTCTTTGGAGAAGTCTTTGGAACGCCTTTTGAAGTAGCCTTTGAAGCTGCTTTCTTCCCAGCCTTGGGAGTAGAAACCTTGGTACTTTCAGCAGGTGAGGTCGAAGCAGCATGAGCTTGTCTCATGTTGTTAACCAAAGGCATGTGCAAGGGCTCTTTTGCCACCTTGCCTTGCGGAGGCTCTATGATCTGCTGTGTCCTTTCATCAAATTTCAAGGGTGGTTTAGCTCTTTGTTTGCCGCGCCTCCCTCCACTAGTCTTTGCCTCAGCTGACTTTGGTGTTCCAGTGGTTGGAGCCGCTTGTACGCCCCCAGAAGATTCTTGCGCTTGTTCGGCATTCTTCCCAGGTCTTTTTTGGGTCTTTGACACTATGCCAGGAGAGGTAGAAGGGGCCCCTTCATTGATAGGTCCAAGTGCCTTCTCTAAGACCTTGATCGAGTCTTTGGACTTCTTGGAAGACTTCACAGCTTTGCCTTTCGTTGTAGGTTTCTGTGGTGACCTTTCCTTTTCGGTATGCTGTGGTTGTTCTGCAACATCCAGTTCCTCCCGAGCCTCCGGTGCCGGTGTGGCATCATATAGTTCATCTTCTGGCAGGTGATCCATGGGATCTACCTTGGGGACCTGAAATGAGTCGGGGATGGTGTCGGGCAGTTCGGGAACAGTGTTATTTTCAGGTAACCCCCAGGTCAAATCAAGAGCAGCTTGTGAGAGTGTGGTTTGTGGTAGATAAGGCGAGCTTCGTCGTGCAGTGGTTGCCGTCTCCGAGAAGTCGACCAAAGGTGTCTTGTTGCCGGCTGGAGGATCTGCAATAAGTTGTGATGGCAGCGGCTGGGTACTTGGAAGTTTCTCCGAACCCGATCTCAGGCTGGAAAAGTCATCAACACCAGACGGGGAACTGTCGAACGCATTTAAACCATGATCTTCGGCAGGTGAGCTTGGACGAGTCGAACCGCCTTCTGACCAATATCCTGGTGCAATTTGATTGGATGGAATGTCTTCCTCAAATACAGCGAGATCAATCAAATCAGCATCCTCCACTTCGTCGTCAAATTCATCTGCCGATGTCCGTGGATGATTCTGAGTACTTGGAGGGTCTGGGTTATCGTTCACTTGAGGAGACTGCAAGTGTCGACTCGTTGGGGTAGTTTCGAGTTGGCCAATCTCGAGCTGTGACTGAAATCTTGCACGCTGATTAGGCTTTACACCCTTTCGCGTCGTCGTCATGACGACATGTACTTTGCAAAAGTGTCAGCGGTTGCATTCTGAATCGGTGTGCATAGCAATCATTCACTGAGGTTGTACGATGTTTACTTACATGTCTCTTTAGACTTGGCGGTTGTTTGACATGAGCTATTGCTGGCGACAAATGACTTTCGGCATAGAAATAGAAAAACGAAATGAAAGTGCAATAAGGAGGAAGCGGATTATCGATGTGAAAGATGAAAAAATTCATGGGCCCTGAGGTGAGGATTTGACAAACAGCATCACTGAGACTCAAGGCAGGAGCGGCAGATTGGAAGGAGCACCCACGTAGCGATGTCTGATTCACTGCTGCCTTCTCGGGCATCTTAATTTCAAGGTTGTTACAAGGAAATGGCACATGTATGTTGCTTGGGGAGAAATTTGAATAGAATCTCAATGTAATCCTCAATGATAGAGTTATTATTGATACAGCGATTGACGAGCGAATCCATGGAGCTGAGCTGTGATTTAGAGCAACCCGGTAAGTTTGCTCTACGAAAAGTTTGGACATCGACCAGTCCGATCGAGTGTCCTATGCTGATTTGAGATGACTTACAAACTCTCGGCCACTACATCTTTCATCATCCAATTGAGTGAGCACCTGCCAGCGATGACCTGGCGGGATATGTTGTCTACAATAAGGCAGAGTCAGGTCAGATGAATCTCGATTTGACATGCAAACTGGTCTTGGCTCTGCGAACCCAGTTCAGCTCGACATTGCTTTGTAACATTAACCATGCATTCGGTGGATCATATCGTGCGAAACCCGACGGTCCGGGATTGATTATAACAGGAAGCGGACTTTTGGTGCGGACTCTCGGTCGAGCCAAACACACCCATGTCACTCCCGCGCGCCGCATTATTCAGCAATTGGTCGTGGACATAGTCTCTATCTCCGCTCCGCTTTAATCTATGACCTGTTCTATCATGATGGACATTTTCATCTATAATCCCACGAATTTCATGAGTTGATCTCTAGTTCGTTGCCCATCATCTCACTATCGCCTTCTAAGTCTTGTCACACATCTGACAGGAACAACTTGACAATAGCTGTACAACCGCCTATCATCCTGTTGTAAGCTGACAGCTACTGCACCAGAGCTTCCCACCATGTCCAACCAAGCAGCTACCAGCGAAGCTGCCAACAAAAATCGACTCGCCGTTGTACTACGCAAGCTCAGCGTCCTGACTCAGCGGCCCGAACCGAAAAAGTACCCATCGATTGCTTCTATTCCTTATACGTCGGCCGAACGTTTAGCGCAAGCTGCTGAAGATTATGTCGTCGATCGCGATCATCCAGCTCCAAACACCTACCTATACCTCGCATATGGATCCAACCTTGCAGCCGAGACGTTCCTGGGCGCGCGTGGAATTCGTCCGCTTTCGCAAATGAACGTTTCGGTGCCAACGTTGGAGCTTAAGTTCAATCTACCTGGAATTCCTTATCGAGAGCCATGTTTTGCAAACGTCGATTTCAGAAAGCTTCCCGAGAAGCCCAAGCTGCCTCCAAAAGTGCCAGTTCCACCTTTTGATCCCCTACAGCCACCACATTCAGAGTCGATGAATTGGGAGGAAGGTCTTATTGGTGTGGTGTACGAAGTGACAGAGGAAGATTACGGTACCATCATCCGCACTGAGGGTGGTGGAGCAGGTTACAAGGAGATCGTCGTACCTTGCATTCCCTTACCCCCAAAGGTCTCAATTCCCGAGAAGCCATACCCAGATATCCCCAGGCCCTTTATGTCAAGAACACTCTTTGCGCCCCAGATTCCCGACAAGGATTTGCCAGACGACCCTCGCAAGAAGAAGTGGTGGTACCGATTCCTCGTCGGCCCTCAGCGCGAGCCTGGTTACGCACAAGCTAGTGCTCGTTACCTCAATCTTATCAAAGATGGTGCTAAAGAGCATGAACTCCCCGATGGGTACCAGCGCTGGTTGCATTCTCTACAACCATACACCATCACAACCTTGCGACAGAGGATCGGAGCTTTCTTGTTCCTCTTTTTCAGCGGTCTTTTCTTCCTCACTCTTGTAGTGTTGTCCAAGATATTCGCTGATAAGTCTGGAAAGGTACCTCGATGGTTGGCTGCCACCATGACTGTCATGTTCAATGTGACGTGGATGATGTATGACAAGTTCTTTAAACCTGTTTTTGGAAATGGCGAGAGAACTGAAGAGAAGGATAAGAGAAAGCTGTCTACGCGGGTGCGTTCCATGTCTGCCGGCATGCTTGATCTTTATCCGTCGGCAGATGAGGAGAAGGCGGCATTATTGAATAAGCTGAATGGACACAATTGAGTCCAGACAAAAGAGATAGTATGTGGCTCCAAAGGACCTGAGTCAGAGACTGAATCAAGGATGCCCTTTGTTGTATTTTGCCAACCTGCGTAACAATACTTTGGCAGCTATTCAGATCGGAGAGTGATATATAATTTATTTCAATATATGCCATGTATTTGATTCAAGTTTCTAATCGTGCTGATCCATCGTTACTTTTACGGATAAAAGGGATGAGTGAGATCATACGTTGGTTGGGGTAAACTGCAGCAGCTACATGTTGTTGAGTGCACCCTAGCGTGCTTATAACCAAACAGAACAACCAGCATCCTCGGTAGTAATTGATATCGCAACATAAGATTCTTATTAGTGATAACCTCAATATCTCCATCATTTGACTTAGACTCATGATCCTAACTCTTCACTTCGACATGTGCCATCACGCGACCAGGGTCGGCCCGCGGACTTTCAACGGGGCCAGGCCAGGCCAGGGCTCGGTACCGTTCCTGGATTGTGCTGATGCATGCATTATCGCCCCTTGTCCCCCGGGATCCTAAAGTTGCCCCTGTATCCTTGTTTGGAGTTTTGCTCGACATGTGAAATCCCACTTAAAAAAGAATTCGTCTGGTTTATTCCCATGTGATAGAAGGTGTAATTGAAGTCGTCAACATTGACTTGTTCTGTAGAATAATGCATATAATTAGAGCTTCTTTACACACCTTACTTTTAGAGCTTAGTCTAGAAGAACAGCTTCAAAATTGAGCTGCAGCCACTACATCAACCACTCATTCAGATTGCATGTGAAGAACTACCCCTCGGCGCAAGCAAAGGACCCCGAAGTCGAGATTTCTTCAGCTCCATTATCACGGATATCAATGGGGTTTTGATGGGACGCTTGACCTCTTGCAGCAGGCGGTGTCACGCATATCTTTCTGCCATGCGTCATTGTGGCTTGCTCCAGGGTTCAACAACCTGGAAAGCTGGTCCAGTCCTTCGGACATCAGCTCTAGTTTGACCCCTCAGTCATAAAGCTTTCAGCTCCCGCCTTTTCGCATCTGTCTTTATTCTCTGGAACCCCCTTTATGTTTCGTTCGCTCATCGCACGCTCTTCTTTTACATTTCGAAAGTCTTTAAGGATATCCTCTTGTACCCGTAACTACTCTTTAGCAACATCCAGCAACATGGCGAGCTTGGGCGCTCCTTCAAAGAAGCACAAGGTGACCATTGTGGGATCCGGCAATTGGTACGAACACTCTTCATGTTCTCTTATAGCATCTTTGAAGCCAATTGACTAACAGCTCATGATAGGGGCTCTACAATTGCCAAGATCGTCGCTGAAAATACCCGCGCAAACAAAGAACTCTTCGAAGAAGATGTCCAGATGTGGGTCTACGAGGAGGACGTGACGATTCCCAAGGACTCCAAGTACTATGACGAAACCACCGGTGACGCGCCCCAGAAGCTTACAGAAGTCATCAACAAGCATCATGAGAACGTAAAGTACCTACCAGGTATTCCTCTGCCCACAAACCTTATCGCCAACCCCGACATCCGCGACGCTGTCAAGAACTCTACCATTCTCGTTTTCAACCTGCCCCACCAGTTTATCGCAAACGTTTGCAAGCAGGTCAACGGACACATTCTTCCCTTTGCTCGAGGAATCAGCTGCATCAAGGGTGTCAACGTCACGGATACAGACATTAGCCTTTTCAGCGAGTGGATTGGTGATGGACTAGGTATCTACTGTGGTGCCCTTAGTGGTGCCAACTTGGCTAGAGAAATCGCGGAGGAGAAGTGGTCGGAGACAACTATCGCTTACGACCCTCCGGCTCTCGACAACAGCAGAGCTCCCACACCTCGCACTGGCAGCCCCAACCCAACAATGGGTGAACTTCCCGAGATGCATCACAAGGACGTTCGCGGCCGAACATCTAAGACGAAGTTGACCGCTATGCCCGCTGATTATCCCCCTCTGGATCAGGACTGCTTCCGAACACTATTCCACCGACCCTACTTCCACGTCCAGATGGTTGCTGATGTCGCTGGTGTGTCCCTGAGCGGTGCGTTGAAGAACGTTGTTGCTCTGGCAGCTGGTTTCGTCGACGGTCGAGGCTGGGGTGATAATGCCAAGGCCGCTATCATGCGCGTTGGTCTTATGGAGATGGTCAAGTTTGGTAAGGAGTTCTTCGGCGAGACAGTCCACACCGCCACCTTCACAGAGTCCTCTGCTGGTGTCGCCGATCTGATCACATCCTGCTCCGGAGGCCGTAACTTCCGCTGTGCCAAAAAGGCCGTTGAGAAGGGCATCAGCGTCCAAGAAGTCGAACAACAGGAGCTGAACGGACAAAAGATCCAGGGTACCACCACCGCTGAGGAAGTGAACAGTTTCCTCAAGGCTCGTGGTCTTGAGTCAGAGTACCCTCTGTTCACAGCTGTCCACGCCATTCTCAACGGCGAGGCTCAAGTTGATGACATTCCCACTCTTGTTCAGGATTCTTAAGTTTTTCAGATAAGATTTTGCTAGCGATTAGGTGGAATTGTATCGTCAGGTTTAGAGTGGCGTTTGTATGGCTCAAGTGGTTCTACAGGGTTGGTACATCGGAATAGGATGATTGTAGCAGCTGGATGACATATGTGCTTGAAGTTGGGGTACAAATGAAAATGAATATAGAATTGACATATCTATTTACAACGCAGCACGGGTCCCTTGAGAACATCTTTTGCCGATATGATGCCCGAGCTTCAAGTGGTATAACCAATTTGAGAGTGTCCGCCATAGCCAGTTAACGCGCCGTTGAAAATCTTTCTAAGGAATCATTACGCGATCAGCTCTTTTCTTAGCCATTGGGTCTCTTGATGTACATGCAGCAAATGTTCCAACATCTCTTGAGTGGTACTGATCAGGTGACGAGCCAGCCAATGTTTCCAGCGCTCTGCTAGATGGAATGATGAATTCCTGTCATCTGGGATGCCGAGTCCTAGCTCCAAGTAAAGTTCATCTTAATTAGTTCGCTAATTGAAGATTCTGGGCCCCTGGCTGAGTTTTGCAGAGCTAAACAAGGACGTGAGTTGGATGCCCAACCCAATCCTGACGGCGTGCAGTACACGACATTGTTCACCACACACGATAGGGATCGTTGTTGAACATATGATGAATTTGTATAAGATGCTGCAGGACTTATGCATAACACCAAATAACCCCAAATGATGCTCAACAGTTGTTCTCTGGCAGGCGTAACATCACCTTGTAGTACCGAGATGGTTTTGTGGAAGGAAGGACCATGCGACGCTGCATCTAGTATTTTTTCTCTACCATCAAACACTCAGCTCTCTCATTCCTGAGTATTCAATATCATCCTATCAATACCTTTAAACCTTAAGCTTCATCAACCTAGACTGTCTCCTATGAGTGTCAGCATTCCTTGCTTCCTCTGCAGGTACCCAAATAGTCTGGAACTACTAACGCCTCTAACTTACCAGTCCTCTTCTCCTCGATACATCTAGCCGTTATCCGAACGCCTCAAACCTTCAGCATCTCCATGTCGGAAGCGCCCATTTCCAATACGGCCGCAGTGCCGCTGATACATCTAGACTCCCCTCAAACCCTCCCACCCAACTCATATGGGGATCTGATCAACGACTCAAAACCTCCCCATCCAAAACCAATGGACAATCCAAGATACCGAACATTGTCCAATACAGAGTGGATGTTCTTCGCTCGTGGGGTTGGGGGCATTCGAGACAATGAACAGGAT